>JAHWFP010267784.1:0-10202 GCA_023313725.1 Lithobius niger | reverse complement strand
TAGGACTTAGAATAGTCAAGAGCTTTAGAGACTTAGAATAGTCAGTTCAGATATATTTGGACTTAAAATAGTCAGCTGTGATATATAGGACTTAGAATAGTCAGAGTAGGTACTGGACTAGATTAGTCAGTACAGTTATTGAAAATACTAGAGTGTTAGGCCTAAGACAGGCAAGGACGCATTATGCATCATAAGTCGTGTAGAGCCCCAGCCCTTTAAGTTTAAGAGTGCTTAAACCGGGATAAGGAGGGAGTTGCTAAACCAGCTAACGCTAACCGATTTAACTATGAATAAACATTGCGTTTCGTTCAACCAGTAAAACTTGTGTGGTCTGCCTTACTTGCATGCTGATTGTGATTGTTGTAAAGCTGCAGTTGATATTATTATTATTGGCGGCCAGCGTTGAGCAAGGCTCAAGCAATTAGACTAGCGTAAGTCAGTATAGCTGTTTTACACTAAGTTTACAGATATTGCTATTAACTATCAAACCAATTTTAAAACCCAAACTTGATTCAAGCTTACAAAGCATGAATTGACGCTTTCACCATTTTATCCGCATAATCCAATTTTAAATTCGTGGCGTTCTTTTAACAACGAAATACAATCCTGTCTCAGTCGATGTAGTTATTTGGTTACCCCCAATACCAAAATCAAGCCAAAATGGTTATCCTTAATTTCCATAAAAATGATAAATAAACGAAAGCGTGCCTGGCACAAATACCGCGTGACAAACAAATTGATGTAATAAGGTGGAAAGCGAAATTATTGCCAGGAAAATTAGGATACAATTTAAAATGGAAAAGTCCAATTTTGAGCGAAATCTTGCTTTAAATGCCAAGACTAACTCCGAAAACTTTTTTCAATATGTCAAAGGTAAGCAGAAATCCAAACCTTCTATTGGCCCACTTTTTGATAAACAAAAACAAATTGTTTCCGACCCACAGCTTATGGCCGGAATTTTAAATTGTACCTGTGGGAGCAATTTTGCTAGTATGCAAACCGAAAATCACCTATCACCCCAGCACAAATTTGTTTCACTACATCTAACCAATCAGAGGCATTTGATCCATTACAAGCCGGCAAGGCTGCTGGTCCCGATATGATTTCCACAGAATTTTTGATTAAATTTAAACAAACTCTTATCCTACGGCTCATAAACATTTTCAACGGCTTTATTAGCGAAAATTTTGTTCCACTTGATCAAGGTTATACACTTTACACACACATGTAATGCCAGTTTTTAAAAAGGGGAGTAAACAAGATCTGGAAAATTAAAGACCTATTAGCATTACGTCCCAAATTCGCAAAATTTTCGAAGCTGTACTTAGCAAACATATTATAAAGTTTTGCGAAAGCTTAAAATTACCATCAGCTAACCAGCATGGCTTTCGTGCAGGTTATTCCACCTCAACAAATCTGCTTGCTTTTTATGCTAACTTTTATAATGATCTTGATGAAAATATTCCTGTCGATGTTTTTTATATGGACATCGTGAAAGCATTTGACCAGGTGCCACATGATTTACTGTTAATTAAACTTAAAACTTTCGGTATTTGTGGTCCCATTCTGAGATGGGTTGCTTACTGGCCGCACTCAAGCAGTTGTTATAAATGGCCATCAGTCCGGCACTGTCCAAGTTACTAGCGGTACTGTTCAAGGATCCGTCCTGGGCCCACTTTTATTTCTTTTGTATTTTAATGATTTTGGTAACACCACTCAAGGCCATCTGGCTAATTTTGCGGACAATACCAAACTGGGCATCAGCTACCACACCGCCGGCACCACTGGTTTTTCAAGATGACATCAACCGACTTTATACCTGGAGTAAAAAGTGGGAGCTGACTATTCACCCTCTGAAATCCTGCATCTTGCATTTCGGCAAAAAAATTCCACCCAAAACTTACTTTTAGGGTACAGAGCCGTACTGCTTATATGTCACAAATCTAGGGCATGCATCTGTGGACAAAACCCAGTGCTTGAACAGCCTCAGAGTGTGGTACAACAACAGCCTACGATTCTTGTTTGGCTTGCCCACCTGGAGCAGTACCAGTATGTTGTTTGCTACGTTGGTGTCCCTAGTTTTGGGGAAGTCTGCAGACAGAGGGTTTTTACGTTCCTAAGCAGGCTGTACTCCTCGGCAAATTCTATCGTGAGGGCAGTTGTGGACTCAAGTCTCCATACTGTCAGGGAAACCCTGTCCTCTATGTGGGGATTACTACAGTAGAGACCGTGAAAATGGTTCCAGTGTTGTTCTTGTCTGTCATTGTTATACCTTAGCGTTTTATTATATTTGTTTTACTTTGTAATGTTTATAATATGGATTCTTGCTGGTCTGAAATAAAGTTAAAGTTAACTCTGTTTACTCAACAACTGATCTAGGTATTGTTATTGATAACCAACTTAACTTTTCAACTCATATTAATTCTGTTATCGCTAAAGCCAACTCCATCTCTTTCTTCATCGGGCGTACAATTACATCGCGTCACAAAGAGATTTACTTTCGACTTTACTTAGCCCTTGTACAACCCATTATCGAATACGCTTTCGACTTTTGGTGCCGATTTCATAAAAAAAGATATGACAGCTCTGGAAAATGTACAACGTCGTGTCTCTAAACGAGTAACCAATCTCGAAAGTCTGACTTATGAGCAAAGACTGAAATATCTTAAAGTTCCATCCGTCCAGTGGCGTTATATGTGAGGTGGGGTTATTACGCTTTTAAAATGTTGAAACTTAACTTTGGTGGCCCCACTGTTTCTCAACACTTTCAGTTGCAATCGTATGAGGTTATCCGTGGCCACACCTCAAAACTTAAATTTCAGTACCATAAACACGAATGGACCAGGCACACTTTCTTCTCCCGCCTACACTCCATTTGGAACAACCTGCCTCCATCTGTGGTGTCGGCCCCAACTGTCAATTCTTTAAAAAATAAATTGATAAATTGATATTCAAAATATTTCACCTGAACTTGTCTTTTCCTACATGTTTGCTACATGTTTTGAAGATGAGAAAAAATTAGGTCAAACTATGGAAGGGATGATTGAGTTGAGTCTTTATTTTGTTGGAATGTATGTATGATCACATCCTGTGTATTGTAATTTATTGAAATTTGTATTGCCTGTTAACACTTTTGAATTGTTTAACCTTATTTATTTGGCTGGTTATATTTTCATTTTGTATACAACTTTAGTCATATAATGCCCAACATGGGCGCATTAACTATTTATTAAAGTTAAAGTTAAAAGTTTAAGTTAAAGTCATCGAGGTAACTGGTCGGGTGCTTGGAGGAGGCTACGTTTAATCAGGAGCGAATTATATTCACGTCCTCTTTTATTTATGCTACCCCTGGTTTAATGCTTCTGCAACCCATTTCCTTCTTTCAGTTGGTGCGCACGCGTTAAGGTGTATCTGGGACTGATGGCCTTGTAGTCCCGCTCCTAACTACCGCCAACAAGTCAACCAACTAATTTCGGCGACGCTTTACGATGGCTGATTCACAATAGCTCACCAAAGTTTGGATGATTGTAGAGTCACTTTAAAACATTGAGCAATCGTAAGGCAAATTTGTGCTGAAAATGCAGCGAATGTGACCGTCTTGTTCAAGCAGGAACTTGATTAGGTCATGGGTACCAGTGCCTCCATCGACAGCAAAGGTCGTCTGTCGGCTGAGCGAAACGATTCTTTTCAGAAAACGTATTTGAAATGGTGCAAGGATGTACGTAAAATACAATTTAAGTCCAACGTACGTGATTTCGCGAATAATACAAAAGCTTACGTAATTCCTGATAAGTTATTACATAAAAATACGTGCAAAGTACACGATAAAGTCCCGGCGACGCGCAGCTTACGGAAACGTATGAAAGAACAGAGTGTAGAGAAGTCTGAGTTGTTGTGCGACGTGTGTGGGGACGTATTTTCGAAACCCTGTCTTTTACGTTCACACGTGAAAACACACGCCGAAGAAAAACCCTTTAATTGTAGGTTATGCAAGAAAACATTTTCAACGCGATACACGTTAAATATTCATTCAAACTGCCACACTGGTGTGAAACCATTTAAGTGTGAAGAGTGTGGCCAAGAATTCGCACATTCGTCGAGTTTAATCAACCACAGGCGTAGGCACAGCGGTGAAAAATCGTTTAAATGCTCAGTTTGTGGGAAACCATTCGCAGAACGAGGGCGCTTGCAAAAGCACATGAGAACACATACCGGAGAAAAACCGTACAAATGCAAGGTATGTTGGAGACAATTTGCAGACGGGTCCACTTGCCGTAGGCACGAGAACACGCATACTGGAGAAAAACGGCATCGGTGTGAAGTATGTGGGAAGTCTTTTACAGTTCGATACAATTTGTCGACTCACATGCAGACGCACAACACGGAAAAGAAATTTGAATGTCAATTGTGTCCAAAGGCATTTAAATGTCAGGCCAATCTTCGTGCTCACATGGTGGCACATCGACCCAGTAGTGAGACGGAATGCAAAACTTGCAATAAAAAATTTTCGCATCCCAACTCTCTGCATAACCACATGAAGATACACACTGGTGAGACGAACTTTAAATGCGAAATCTGCGGACGAGAATTTCTGCACCAGACCGGTTTCACAATTCATGTGAGGACGCATACGAAAGAAAAGCCCTACGAGTGTACCGTGTGCAAGAAAAGGTTTGGCGATCAGTCTTCCTTACGGCATCACGCCGTAAAACACACCGGATTCAAGCCAAAATGTGAAACTTGCGGTAAAGAGTTTTCCGACACACCCACTCTACGTCGACACATGAAATTGCACTCGGGATTAAAGCCTTTCATTTGTGAGTATTGTAGTAAAGCCTTTTCTCGGTCAGGCCAGTTACGTGTTCACTTAAACACCCACACAGGAGCGAAACCCTATTCGTGCAAAATGTGTGGGAAGTCGTACGCTGATCATTCTACTCTATACAAGCACAAGAAGACACATGCAGGAGAGGGAGGGAGTTCAAAGGCGGCTCCAGTGCCTGGCGAGATGAGGATTCCTAGCAATGAGGCACTACAAGAACTTTCAGAACAACCAACTCTGCCTTACTACTTAAGCACACACAATGATGAGATTGTCTTGGTATTTTCAGAAGGCACCCCGCCTTACACATCAGGTAATGGGGAAGGACTACTGATAGCAGAACAGCCTGTTTTAATGAACCCCACAAGCATGCTTGACGCAGAGATACCGATACAATTTTCAGAGCTGTCGCCGTCAAGTAACCATTCCAGTAAAGATACTGTTGGGAAGGAGGTACAATGTTCCAAACCGTTTAAGTGCTGCATAAGTTTGGGTGAACCAACAGAAAAAGTAGAGTTTTCACAGCAAACATCATCAAGCAACCACGAAAGTGTAGGACACAGCAATAAGGATATAGCAGTACAGCAAATTGTATGTGAACAGACGGAGAACAAAACGCAAGAGGTTGTGCAACATAACGAGTATGGCATGTCTAGTAGGCCTATAGAGAGCAGACCAGAATTTGCAGAGCCATGCAGTTTAGCAAACTCCTCGAGCAAGCGTAATGAAAAGAACTCGGAACAGATATCTGATTCGTCAGTGTTGAGTATCCCCGTAAGTACGAAAGCCACAGAGAACGATACCCAACTTTCTAAGCAGTTTTCCCCAAACAACAGCCTGAGCACACCAGAAGAAAGAAACGCAGAAGATTCACAGCAGACACCGTCTTGCGATTACAGTAACGCGGGAGAGAATGATTGTGATTCTTCAACACTGCACATTGTATGCAAAAAATCCGATATTCAAGCTAAAGAGAGCACGTCACAAAAACCTGCTGGACCTACTTCCCATGAGAAGGTCAGCGTACGTAGAAAATCGGCTAACTGTTTATGTCAGGTGTGTAGAAAAACTTTTCCAAACAAAGGACAGTTGCGCAAACACATGAGGACCCACACTGGCGAAAAGCCATATCAGTGTCAAGAGTGCGGAAGAGAGTTTGCAGACGGTTCCACTTGCCGAAGGCATCAAAACGTGCATACTGGAATAAAACGACACAAGTGCAGTGAATGTGGAAAGTTGTTTGCGGTACGCTACAATTTGATCACTCACATGACTGTACATGATAAAGAAAAATGGTTGAAATGTGATATTTGCCCGAAATCATTTTCAGGTAAGACCAATATATGTCAGCATATGAGGATGCGCAACTTGCCACAGTCTAAAAACAGAACGTTTAAGTGTGACGTGTGCAAAAAATCGTTCTTACACAAAGTTACCTTACAAACCCACATGAAATTACATACTGGTGAAAAAACTTATAAATGCGACGTGTGTAAGAGAGAATTTTTGTATCTTAATGGGTTTAACATTCACAAGAGAACACACACCAATGAAAAACCATACCAATGTACGGTGTGCCTGAAGGCATTTTCTGATCAATCGACCTTACGTTACCACGCGATGAAGCACACCGGACTTAAACCTAGCTGTGAAACGTGCGGGAAAGCTTTCTCGGACCTCCCTACTCTACGTAGACACAAGAAGATACACACCGGTGTAAAGCCTTTTATATGTCAGTATTGTGGAAAAACGTTTTTACGATCTGCTCAGTTAAATAATCACATTAATACACATACCGGGGTGAAACCGTATAATTGTGAAACATGTGAGAAGTCGTTTGGCGATTGGTCCACATTATATAGGCACAGGAAGACACATGCCAAGTAGTAACCTTTTTATGGTCGATTTTTTAATAGACTGGGTTGCCATTGAACTTTCTTGCATTTGTGTGCTGCATGCAGAGAAATGAGGTAAATAAATATTCTTGGGCCCTATCTGGTATATTCAAGAGCGTAAGTGATTACCCGCCCGTAAGAAGTGGGAGAAACCCTCTTGAATGCCAATCCAGTAGCAGTCGCCACTTGGCCAGTAGACCTTAGAAAGCACTCACCATTTCACAATTTCTACTCGCCACATCTTTGCACGATACAGTTGCTCTAATTTACGTATTTATGAAATTGTACAATTTTCTTCAACCCCAGTATTGATACAGAAAAGGCTGTTATATAGCTTCCAAGCATAACGCCGCAAACCATGTGTCTCTAACTTGTACGGTTCCTGGGATATCCCTCTTTAAGTGTCATTCTCTATTGCTAGTCGCCTTTTTGGTGAGCAAGGCTAAATTCCAAGTCACCAACTATTGATTTCCATTTGCCAAATGGCGACCGACATTGGAGAGGGTCGCGTGGGAGTATCTACATTTAACTTTCCTTTTATATTCTACTGCTTGTCACGTGTTCGACAGGGAAAGATGCCAAAGTTCACACCTATTGATTCCATGACAATTTATTTAATACCACCAAGATCTTATTTCACCACGTACGTAAAGCTCGCACATGAACTGGCATGGAGAGAAGACGCGAGATAATTTGTGTCTTATTCAGTCTTGTTTATAGAAACTATCTTTTGACACTGTTGCTTACCAGTTCCTGGTTACCTAACTAATCACAGTAAGCGTAATATTCTTTCATACACCCTGATTAGTTAACTGCTGTGAGGAGGGAGCCTGGTGAAGATAGTCGTCCATGATTCCCGTGTCCAGAAATTAGGACTATCGAATATTTGCAAGATGTTGTAGAGTATCTTTTACTTTGAAATTGCGCGTGGCGAGTGAAAAATACAGTAATTTTTAACATAGTTTATCTGTGAAAGTAGTCACGGTCACTCGTTCGACAACTCCGAACGAGGTTGCCGCTAAGAACTACACCCCTCAGCCGCTTTATTGTCATTTCAGCTAGTCACAAATTTTACAGCCAACGACTGTAAATTCAGTCGGCTTGGCCAATTTTCTGTCAATATGAATGAAACGATGTAAAGGTTAATGTCAACGACGAGCCTTGATGCGCATAACAGGACAATTTATCAAATGTTCTTTTGGGCAGAGAGCGGGTCAATGGGAAAGGAGCAATGACACAAAAGCAGGAAATTTCAACCCATAGAATATATTATAGAGTATAATCGGAGTGGTTCACAACTTTTTTTTTTTACTTTTTAGTTATGAGATTCCTGTTCGTTTTATGTTTCACTGCAATAAGTCTGTCAGATCTCACACAAACCTCCATCAGCACACTAATTCAGTTCAACAATTCAAACTCGCTAATGCAAGTATGTTGTCCTGACATTAGTTCTTAAAGCTGGAGTCCACAGAAAAATAAAGGGAGTACTGTAATTTCCGTAATTTTAAGTACACTGTTATGTCAGGAACGTGTATGGTAGTACAGGAATTTGTTAGAAGAGGTCACCACTTGTATGAAATGGTTAGTGGTGCGCACTACGTCATCAAGGCTAATTTTAGGTCCTTTTGTTTTTAAACAATAGGTGTTTAAAACGCCAAACAATGTCAAAGTAGTATAGAAGACTCTACCACAGGCAATATGAATTGATATTATGAACTTCCAAATAATGAACTCTTCCATATAAAGAATACTTTGTAACTATTTGGTTGCCTTCTGTTCATATGGTGTTAAAGTCCTAAATTGTTGCATGAAATTTAAAAAAAAGTTTAATCTACTAGTAATTCTGGATCCCTGCTGAGCTGGTAAGAAAAGAGCAGAAGGCTGGACAATCAGTTTAATCGCTTCTCATTGTTTTTGTGCACGTGAAATGTCTTTGCTAAGGTACCTAACAATTCCTGGTGCACGTGCTAAGGATTGAAAACTATCGTCCAAACCGTTGATTGTTGATGGGTAAAATTAAAGAATCCATGTTTCAGCTAAATGCGTATAGTTTTAAATCAGACTAAGCTGCGTTGTTAATTTGGAGGCCTGCTGAAAACGATGCAATGGGTTACTTAATTCGCAGATGAAGGCATTCACAGCTGAGCTGAATTGTTTCAAAGTGGACAACTATCACTGCTGAGCACGAGGCTGATCATTGCTATCTTGCAAAGTAGTCGTCAACAATCAAACCTCTGTAAGTGAGGAGCAACTCCTCACTGGCATTTTAGGAGGGAGGGGGGGTGGAAAAATATAGATATATTTATTATGTAACAACAACACACCACCAATCACCACAACACAATATGACCTGTCAACAGTCAACACAACACATAAATCCAGAAAGAAAAAAAAAATATGTCTTAGTTTATAATTTGATGCACGATGAATATTGATTGAAAACGAAACAGAACAGCAGATGCTGTTGCTGCACCCAGCTAATAGGGACTGGTCATTATTTATCACCGGGAGGAGGAAATTGGGGGATCACGAAGTTTTTGGACTCTCTCGTGAGGGGGTGATACATTTTTTAGGTGCCCCCCCGGGGGGGGGCCCAATCAAAAACACACTGACCAACTGGAAGAAAAGAGTCATTTTTGGACCTCAAAAATGGCACTTTCAGCAGTCAAAATCTCCAAAAACGCCTCTGCTTCTCGGGAGCAAGCCCCCCCCCCCCCCCAAGACCCCCCATAACGTAAGTGTTACAATATTTTTAGGCTGGTAGTTTCATTTCTGCAGGTATAATTTTTACAAATAAATTTTTAGAAGAGCCTCGGCACCTGGTTTCTTGGCCTTCTTTGGTCTGACAGGTCCTATGTTACGGATGAGGGCATACAAGTAAACGGTGTGTTCATCATACTTATTGTATGAATCTTGACAAAAGATGGGTGTAAGGAACATTTATAGAACATTTTTAATCCAACATGTCTTTTCGTTAAAAACGAGATACTTTTCTTTAATCTAATGGTAACTGTCGGTGTGGAGAGCTACTTACTTATTTTGGCTACAGGAATCATCTGCAGACAGTCTCAATGGGTATGCGAAAAGCATAAGGGAAGGGAGAGGGGTCACATTATTATTGGACCTTGAGTAGGGGCGGCTAAAATATTTTTTTTCAGGATCTCGAAGGGAGGGTCATCGAAAATATGGTGGTCATATCTTCATTTCCTCCCCCCCCCCCGGCCATAAATCATGACCGGACCCTTATGACGGGATAGAACAAATTGTGTGAAAATAACATGGCCCGAAAATGTTTGTGTGTGTGTGTGGGGGGGGGGGGTGACAACCCAACCACTAATCCAAGCCGAAAGTATGGGAGTACCATTTTTAAACCAGGTGGGGGGGGGGGAATTTGATATTAGGGGGGGGGGGTGTAACTCCTTACTGGACCAGGGTGGGATAGGCACCACTGGTGAAAACAAAACAATAATGAGCCATTGTTAGGC
>JAHWFP010267779.1:0-21544 GCA_023313725.1 Lithobius niger | reverse complement strand
GCACGTCACATACTCAATGGCTCGAGGAAGGGGAGGGGGGCAGAATCCCCCGCCCAACCTGAATCTTGCCCCAGCCACCGTTACCCCACTCGCAGAAGGAGAGCTGCAACTTCTCCCCCAACCACCGGAACCTGCTGTTGCCAAGCTGCCAACACCCAACATCAGAGCCCTAAGCAAGGTGGTTTACAAAGTTCCCTGCCTCGATTGCAAGTCTGTTTATATTGGCTGAAACTGGAGGCGAGGCTTCTGGAACACATAGGGGCCACCCGACGGGGAGTGAAACTTAATGGCATCGCCCAACATCACAAGAAGACAATCACATTATTGCTTGGGACCAAGCTTCAGTTCTACTGCATTCCAACACCAAGCAAGGAGCCTGTTTACGTCCTCTTGAGTCTTTAGCTATTAAACATTTCTCTCGCAGTTAGGTTCCCCTTATGAACCTCACTGGTCCCACCTACAATCAGATTGAAAACATCGTTTTGCCCGAACTGACCACCAGACTCGATAAGGACTGGGAGCTTTCTCACTTCCAGCCAGTCCAGAACAATGCCTAAACATCAGTGGTTTAGGCGCGCGTGGTGGAAATTTAAATTTTAAGTGTCGTCTGGTTCGCTTGACAACATGTAACATCCATTGTTTTTTTCCGAGTGTTTTTTGTTTTGCTTTTGAAGAAGATTAGGTGAACTTTTTGCTTTTTAGACTAGTGGTGTTAGTGTTAAATATTTTTCAAGTCTACATTTTAGCTGCAAAAACCATTACCTTTCGATTGTCTTTTCCTATGCAAACTAACAGGCTTATATTGTTTCAGAGCAGAGTGTGCTGATCTGTTAATCCTGATAGTTGACGCTGACAAACTGGACAGGACTAAAGAACCAACCCCGTCAAGCTGGCGGGATTTTATACAAGCACAGTTTAGTAACCTTGGTCTTTCAGCACACATTACTGAAGATTACGCAGTGATGTTTGAACACAAAGAAGCTGTTAATAAGAGCCCTTCTGATGAAGTCCCTTATGCACGGAGACCCATGTTAACAGTGATAAACAAACTCGACCTTGTATCAAATAGAACTTCTCTTTATTGGAAAAGGTTTTGCCAGAAAAACCAGAGTTGTGCTGCCATATCGTGTGAGACTGGAGATAACATGGATGAATTTGTTACATTGTTGGGAGAAAAAGTGAAAGAAATGTAAGTATGTAGTTCTCTTAAATGCGTTTTACTTGCAGTCACTGCTTTTAGTAAAACTTTGTTTGCATTTGCAAAACTGCATTTTGTATTTAAATTAAAAAAACTAAAACCGAAATTTTACTACTAAAGTAGGTCAAGGTTATGACTTGTAACGTTTCTTATTAACTCATCAGTGGCCGATAGAACAAACATTTTTTTGTCGCCAAATTAAAAAGTAAATTTGTTAACTTAGGATGCAACTTTAAAAGAAAGTTCGATTTCCCCATTTTTCAGCCTGGCTAGGGTATAAATCAAGTTTTATCCCTGATACTTACTCCATTACATTTTTGCATTTTGTCTAATAATACACCGTTTTCCTGACTAAACTTAAAAACCTTGTGATACCTATCACCCAAGAACCTTCACTCCGCTTCAATTGTCGCAGCCGAGTACCTCGCGTATGCGTGGAGCGATCTCTTACCGTTGTAGCGCACCAAAAGTGGTTAAAATGAGGGTAGGCCGGGCGGGTAATTGGGTAGGTATTTGGGTACAAAAACTGATTTACCCCATTCAGACTGAGGAATGGGCAAATCCAGGAATTCGAATATGCAGTTGTTGGTGGGAAGTTGCCGTTGTTGCCTCCAGGTCAATGGGTAATAACCCTGCTGGTAGATGGCAATGGGAACGAGGGAAGGTAAAGCAGTAGCGTGGGAAGTCATGGCCCATAGACAATTTAAGACGTTAAGGTCGTTTCATTCTTCCACGAGGCTGCCTGCAGGATTTCTTCCACGGGAACAGCATTGAAGGCAGCCCTGGATGCAGAGAGGACACGGACTTCACGAGCAGTTTTCTGACGCACAGTCTTTATCTGGGCAGCAATCATGGCAGGAGTAGTCTGTTCGGTGGTAGATTGAATAGGAAGAAAAAGTTCAATTTTGCCTCCCCTCCAATTCGGGTCTTTGATTCGATCCAAATAAAAGTGGAGAGTTCCAACTGGGCACTGTAGCCTCTCATCTTCATCCCCAGTGAGGGGCCCAAGTACAGGGATGAAAACGATTTGGAAGCTTCAGCAGAGGCTCGTGGTGAAAACCTCACCGAGTTCTCATATCGCACATAATATCATGCTTCATCCACATTGAGAGCTTTAATTTCACTGCATCTTTTCCCTGATGCGAGGGCTATCAAGAAAACAAGTCTTTCTAGTTAGCACTCCTAAAGATGCTTAAGTGGTTCATATGGTTCACACAGAAGGCTTGTAACAAATGGGAGGTACCACTGTGGGAAGAGTCTTTTTGTGACCAGACTTTCAATTCCATAGGCTTGGATGAGGCTTGTAATTCGAAAATCTTCAAAGACTGAAGTGTGACCTGCAGCTCTAAAGATGGAATTTAGAGAAGAACGGTAGACCATGCAGACACATTCATGACTGAGGCGAAAAAACATCGAAAAAATCCATAAGTTGTGGGATGGATGGACCCATGGAATGGATCTTTTTCCCATGGCACCAACGAAGCCATCTACTCCACTTGCATTCATAGATATTTCGGGTGCGTCCTCTAAGGGACCGTTCATAAAGTATGTCACGCTATTTTGGCCCAATTTTGACCCCATCCCTCCCCCATGTCACATTTTGTCACACGTACTCATATCCCCCCTAAAAAAGGTTGTGCACCCCACACCCCCCCCCCCCCCCTCGACAATTTTTTCTGGAACTGCAATTTTATTCGGCCTGCACAGAACTCTTAAAAAAAACAATTATTTTTCTGCCATGAGTTGAAAATGACCAGCTAAAATAAAGGTAGAGGAAAAGGAAATAGCTGAAATAACTTCAAGAATGGTGACAGGTTCAAACAGAAGCAGCTTTACACCCCCTTACATTCATTTAGACTCCGTAGCACATCATTTATGTCAGAGTACTGTATTAAAATTTTTTCTTACACAAATAATAAAGATCTACAAAAATATAAAAGTGTGACGTCACATTTTTTCAACCCCCCCCCCCCTTCCCTCCGAGCGTGACATACTTTATGAATGGTCCCTAAGGCAACTGACGATGTGATTGGCAACTCGTTTTGAAATCCCATCAGCTTGGGAAGAGTTGTAGGAGAGTAGCCAGGCGTTAAAAGTTTTAGAAATGATGTAGCCTGATGGAACACTCTTCATCTCCTCTGTGATAGAAGAACTTCTTCCTTGGAAATTTGATTATGACGTTTAGTACCGGGAAAACCACAGTTGTGCTGGCCAAAGATATGTGATCAGGATGAAAATCCCTTCCGTTCTTGCGATCTTCTCTAGGATGAGTGGAAGAAGGACGAAAGGAAGGAAGAGGTACCTGAACATCCCATTCCACAATGTCATCAGAGCGTCGGTTCCCCGAAGCTTGCGGATCCAGAAAGGGGCTGATGTAGTTGGGGAGGTTTTGACTCGTTGCAAAAAGTTCCACCATAGGAGTGCTCCATAAGTTGAAGATCTTCTTGCAAACCGCGACACCTTTAGAGCCCACTCAATCTTGCTTCTTTGGGCCAGGGTGTCTGCTAGGACAATTCTGCAGCCTGGAATGTGAAGAGATACGATATTCATTTCTTTTTTGATTGGTAGAAGAAAAATCAAACCTGCTTGAAGGTGAAGAGGATGTAAATCCATCCCTCCTCCTCCCAGACGTTAAGCAACCGCTGTAGTGTTGTTGGTTTGGACATGAATCGTTTCCTGCTTGACCAGTTCTTGAAAATATTGCATTGCAATGTTTCTTTTCTTCTGCCTTCCAAGTTCCCGAGGTGGTGGCATTGATCCGTGATGAGAATCGTCATCATCATGGGTTGGGACACCCTGCGCGATGTTGACAGGGTTGCACCACCAGTGTTTCTTGCTTAGAGAAAAGAGACGACATGGTGATCAAAGTCTTGTAAGGATCTTTCACTGGTTTCCATAATTGCTTCCGAGACCAGTGCGACGCACCATATCTGCAGCTTCATCTAGTAGTGCTATGATCTTGCAAAATTCCCGCATCGAGAAGGTTTGAAGAGTCAAGAGATCAAAACTTGAATCTTGATTGACAGAAATCTCTCCAGTGTTGGGCCGATGGTGAAACTTGTCATGTTGAACAACGCTCCTAGAAAGTTGAAGGACTTCATCGACTTACGAATTCTGAAGGTTTATTTCAAGGAACAGCATGAATAGAAGGTCTGCCATTTTCTGGAGGTCTAGGAGAAGGCTTACCGAGGTCCTGATTGAAGACAAGGTCTCCATTTTGAAGCTCTGGTTCGCCATGAACTGATTTAAGAACTTGAGATTGAAAATCAGACTGTTATCTCTCCCCCACCCCCCTGTTTTTTTGGCACCAGGAAAATAAGACTAATACCCCAGCGTAGTCTAAGTTTGACAGAATTCTATGGCATTCTGCTTCAAAACCAGGAGGGCAGCGATGTGAGTCTCGAAATTGATGTTAAAGTGGTTTGGTAACAGTCCGTTGGTTGGGAGCCATGGGTCGTCGGAGATCTCGGTCCAGGCTTCTTCATGACTTCTTAAGACTGCCACCAACCGTAAATGAAGAATGCCTTCTGAGATGGACCAAGGATGCAGGAACGTCAATCTCTTTTTCTTCGTCTCGCGGAGGGGGACTTGCTGGAAGCATGCTTCTTCCTCTCCGGAGTACGTTGCATTGAAAAGTTTCTGCCTCGTCCACGGACCCTACCACGGAAGCATCCTTGAAAGGGCGGTTTGTCTGTAAAGTGATCCCACTTTCCTTGGCTGGAGGATTGTCCTTATTTTGCGGAGCTGGTGGGCTGCTGGGTTTTGACTTGAAATCCGCAGCAAGTTTAGGGGCTAAGGTGAGCAGTGCACATCGAAGCAAGTTCTTGGTGCAATGAAAAGAATTATCCTAACTTCTTGTATTTTTGAGTCACATAAGCCTTTAGCAGAGGTTAGGCTGGCATGTCTACGTAGAAGCATTGAGTTCACAATCTCTCGTACTTGCCACTTGAAGGCGTCTGCAGAAACTTCCACTGCTTTTCGAAGGAGAATAGAGCTTCGTTGAGCTTCTTGACCACCATTTCTCCAGATATCTCAGGGTTGCAAGTCACTTCGATGCAGGCTGCAGCAACGAAGTGCATCATGTCGCTTGAGAGTTGGCTCGCATCCCCATTTGCTGGATGTTCTCCAACATCTTGAACTGTTGATACGAAATGGGTATCAGCTTGGAAGGCTTCAGTATAGATTTGGGCACAAAGTCAGCTTGCTCTGGTCTTTACATTGAAAAATCTCTGAACCTTTAGTGGGTGGGCCATGGCCAGTAAACTATCCGGCCCGAACCTTCAACAATATTAGAGACAAAATGGCCACCAAGTCGGGTTCATTTCATCAAGGGCTGGTCTTCGACGTAGCAGCTTTGTACGGAGAGACGCGACATCTATTGGCAGATTGTGACGGTTTTTAAAATAATGGTTTTAATAAATTTTTTTAATTTTAATTTTTATTGTCATTATCTATAGTTTTTTTTTAATTCAACAGACTTAACTGTTTTGATGGATGTCAGCGAATTTTCAATTCAGTTGAGTGAGTTGAAACAGTTGAGTTAACATTTTTATCTCTAAACATGAAACCTCAATGTAAAATGCCGATTTTTACATTGAGGTTTCAATGTAAAATATAAAAAATTTTTTTTTAAAATACCACTCAGCCACAGTTAAGCTCCACTCAGCCACAGTTAAGCTATTTCTCTGTGTTTGCAAAAAAAAAAAAAAAAGCGACACGTTCATTGGCAATTTGTACGGTCGGTATCGCCCTCAGTTGACAGAAAGCGGTAACGAACAAATCAATCACATAAGTGGCGCTTTCGATGGCCTTATTGCCCACCACAGTCACGTATGCTATTTTTTATCCAAGATCCAGCTGGTACTGTAGTAGAGCCCTGGGTGGGTGGAATGGACCATCAATCTCTAGATCATTAGCCGCCCACAAAGAACTCCACCATGGCGAAGAAGCGGATGCATAACCAGTGCCGTTTGAGGAGCCATCTTCCGAACTGGTGCCTTGACTTTCTGCCTACGGGAAAAAGGACATCGGTGTGAAGGCCCCTGTTCTTATCGGCTTGAGGCTGAAAACAATACTCTGTTGCAATGTCTTCATAAATCAATGACGTCCACGGGGGATCTTGTCGCCATAATCGTTTTGTTGCGCTTCGATCCTCTTGATTAGAAGCTGAACTTCATTTGAAAAAGAAACTTCTCCAATGAAGTCCTTATCCAATGAAGGGGACTAATTACCTGCAGATACTGCAGATTTCTGTTTATCAGAAGCCTTCAGCGGTGAAGATGCCTCTTCGTTTCGGGATCGGCCTTCGGTTTGACACTAATCATAGGTTTCTGAAGGTGCCTTCGGCTTGTTAATGGCCTTCAGAGGCGAAGACGTCTTTACCTTGCAGATCTCTCTCACTGGTGAAAGCGTTTCAACTTTTCACAGAGGTTTAGAGGATCTTCTATCCGTGGATGTCTTCGTCGGGAACGAAGAATGGGACCTGGAGAAGGAATTAAGGCTGTCCTTCTAGGTTTGAGACAAAACCTCCAGACTCTTCGCAGTGGAATGATGACCCCAGATGCAGAATATTTCAGCCGGTCTGCGACAAGCTTTTTACAAACTAAAAACGGTCTGCAGGAAGAGGGAGGTGTAGGGGTTGCAGCTAGGGTGTGAAGGCGGAATTTTGAATTTTGCAAAGTTTTGAGTTAGGCCCATTTGGGTTCATGAACAAGTTTCTTGCGAGAACTTTTTTCTATACTTTTGTAAGTTGTTTTTGTTAAACGATTTGAGAAAGACCAAAGCTATCGTCATGACAATAGCACCATTCAAAAGCTCTCGAAAAAACAGTTAAAATGGTGTATTTGAACGTCAAAATTGGTCAATTTTTAGCGAAATTATCGCAAAAAGAAGACCAAGAAAGAAAAAAGTGTAAGATGAATCGTACTGCAACACCGCCAGCCGTACTGCGACGTAGCGTCGCGCGTCGCACTGATTCTGCTACAAGGATGATGACTTTGTTTTCATATGGGGAGCATGAAGGCGAAGGCTTGTGGACATGAAAACCACTTGCTCTTTCAGGCGAACGTCTTCTCCGTGGCCGCCTTGTATACCTCAGCGGAGTAGGAGATCGGGAACGCTGCCAATGACGAAAACCATCTCTGCTTCGTCTGGAGAAGTAGCATGGCGGAGAACGATCCTGCCACGAACGACGACTTTGATGTAATCCATATGAATAAGAATGCCTCCTTGATCTTCTAGAATCAGGGCAGAACCGAGGGGATGCACCAAGGGACCTCTTCCGGAAACGGTTAAGATCACGACGGTCAGGTCGAACAGGAGATTCGCGGTGACCGTCATGCACGTCCTGCATCTGGAGCCACTTCCACAGCGGCTCCAAGCTCGTCCACCATCGATCTGTGTACGTGGAAGGTTGTACTATCTCCATTGGTTTAAAGGATAAATCAAGGTCACTGTTCACGAAAGTGATGCCATAACACTGTCGCACTCGCTGCGGCTAAACACATAACATCCGAAACCACAACCAAAAACTTTCCACCTAAACTTCACGTGCCAGAATCTCGATACATCAAGTAGGCCCCTGCATCTTTTCTTCTTGGATATGGCAAAGACTGAGGCTTTCTTGATTTACTGTCAACATGAGGTGTAGTTGAAGCTCTTTTACAATCAACCACACCTGCTCAGAGACATGTGAAAAGTCATTTAGATTATTTACTACATCTGAGCTATCTAACATGTTATCAACATCAGAATTCACAGAAAAAAGCTGCTGGCAGAGGACAGAATTCTGAACCAGAGATAAAAATCGTACAAGGGAGAAAATCTGGGATAACAATCTAACTGGTGTTTAAAATGGGAACATCAGACTCTCTGACAAAAACAGAAGTCTAAAAGTTTCAAAACGCGAATCCAGATCAGAAGCGAGCCTTAGGGAATGATTTTCAAGTGCAGAAAGCATAACAGCTGCCGTAACTGGACCATTAACAGGGGAGGCCGGATAAACACACACCAGAAGGTGTGGTGGCGGGAACGTTGAAAAGAGGACTACGACATGGAGTTAGTTAGCAAAATCAACACCAGCAGTGAGGATCACATCTCGACTTTCCGACACACTAACACGTCGTGGCAGAAAAATAGACAGGGACTCGACAACAATCTTATTGGCAAGCGGAGCACAAAGCGCAGGCTTTGAACACTTAGACAAAGGTGCCATAACCTAGCTGTACGATCACATTCACATTTGGCATTATGTTGGTCGGCCTGCTTGCAAGACTATTTCTTTCGAAATCTTGGATAAAATGTCCTTGCAGGGGTTTGAATTCGGGCTGTACAACCGGCAGGACCAACACAGGGGATGGAGATCGAGACTGCAGTTCCGTGAAGTCGCCACATGGCACAAAAAAGCACTATACATGGCTAAAAAAGTCGGAAAAACATGTTAAACTCAGTGCTTCCTGACAAACGGACAAGATTGTTCCACGCATGCGCGAGCCACTCTTGCTGCGATGATTGAAGTGGAGCGAAGGTTCTAGGGTGGTAGGTATTGCAGGATTTTAAGTTTAAATAAGAAAAATAAGTCTGCCGGTATTTACAGACAAACTGCAAAAATTTAATTGGGGGCAGTGTTCAGGGATAAATACAGTATAGTGATAATCAATTTTGCATCTGTCAAAGCACAAATTTTAACTTCTGAACAGTACGTGCTAGAAGATTGAGATTTGAACCAGAAAACTAGCAGAAAATCTTTAAAATGTTATACTGGAACATTAAAATCTGCCAACATGAAGTGAAAAACTTGAAAAAAAACACTTGAGTCAGCATTTACTTTGGACATACTGTAGTTGGACATTTAAACAGTGAATTGAATTAACGCAAGAGGTCGAACATTCACAACTGATGGTAAAGAAACAATACATTTCATGTGTTCCACTCGCACATTTACCTCATCAGCAGGTAAATGTGCAAACTTACTTTTAGTCTTTCTGATGAAGGTAAACGTCTAAACTTACAATGAGTGGCACACATGAAATGTACCATATTGCTTTTTTACCCAAAATTCTAAATACAACGTAACATTAGTTGTCAACTGCCGTACTCGATTTCAATTCACTGTTCAGCCTTGTTTGACAACCAATCCACTTGCCAAATCGGCTGCTAGGAAAAATAGATTAACTGCCAACCTACCCAATTTAATTTAATAGAATAATTTTAGTTGGAACAGAGTTGAGTTGGTCCTGGACTGAAGAAACATCAACTGAATAATATAAGTTGTGTAGGATTCAACAAAGTTTTGTTGTTTGCCATTGTTCACAAAAGCACGAATTCAGTTGGCTATTTAATTTGGTAGTAGCCCTTACAACTGCCACGATTTAAAAGGAGTCCTGGCCCTACTTAATGCTGGAATGTTAACTAAATGTGCATAAAACAAAATTTATTAAGGATTCTTGCCGTTCGAAGTCACAATACTATATTAATTTTTTTTTAATTTACTTTGAGAAAATTGTGCACAGTTTGCGAAAGAAAAAAAAATTGTTTCTTTTGCGTACGAAAAGATACATTACCGGTGAATTTTGCGTTCTGTTCTCTGAATGCTATTATATCCTAGAGATTTAAGGTTGTTTGGATCCAGGCAGTTTGGTAACCCAAGTGCGCACGTACGCCTCCTCTTATTTAAAGCGCCAGCTACGAAGACTCTGCATCTTTTGGTCTCTCTCGATATGCCAAGAAGATGACCCGAGAGGGGAGGTAGGGTGGGAAGTGGTAATTTATATTTTCCTAGGCAAAAGAAACAAATTTCAGCCGGCCCTACGAACCAGCAAATTGTTTCTTGTTGCCGCTGGTAAATATACGTTACCTGTGAATTTTGCATTCACAGCTAGGCCTCGTCAAACTGGCGTACCCTGGAGTCACTGCTTGAAAGTTACGTGAAGGCTTTTAGGGTTCGTGATGAATATTAAAAAAAAAAAAAAATTTGAATTAGAAAGGTTTTTTTTTTGTAGATAAAATTGATTTAGAAGAGAATTTGATAGTTAGAAAATTTTTTTAAGAAAATGGAAAAAAAAACACCTTCTGTTTAGAGGGAAAGAGTGTTTGTCCTGGAATTAGGGAAAAGCTGAAACCAAGGTTTACCTCTCTTAACGAAGTGGATCCTGGAGTGGTCTTTGCTTTGCTTTTCTTCTTATTTTCTTTGTTGTTGATGAAGTTCGACATGTCAATGACAACAGCCTGGGTATTACCTCTTCAGTGAATGGGGTGCTGGAGTTGTCTACGGTGGATGAGAAGTGATGAACTTCTTTTTTTTCCCAGAATGGTGAAGTTGTCGAGTATGATGATTGCTTGAGTGCTTGGGACCTTGAGGAAGACTACTTTGCTCCTTTCTGGATAAGTGGTAGCTTGATGACGAATTAGCCTTTATCAGTTACAAGAAGGTGATTGTCGATTTCCCTTCGATGATTGAGTAGATTGTTAAATGATCTTTGAAAGCCAAGAGCATTTGGAGAAGGATTAATTGTGATTGAGGGCCTGGGGATATACGGGCCTTATTGAGGAGTAGGACTGTGTGAAAATTGAACTTTTGATTCGATTTCGATTTTATTACGTTGTCGAAATCTAATCGAATCGAATCCGTCAAAATCAAAATAAAAAAATTCGATTAACAACGATTAACGAGATTCCCAACTATTAACGAGATCCCCATGCAGTAACGAGATGAATTAATTTTGATTTTGTGAAATTTTTTCAATAAATACACCTAAATAAAGTGTGATATAAAAATTAGAATCGGGTAAAACATTAACTTTAGTCAAAAATGTGTAATGACTGTTTTATGTGGGAACTATGTACGGTACATGTTAATCATTGCTAAAATAGTGTAGCCATTGCCCTAAAATAAAAACAGTAAGCTTTTGTTTTAGACTTCAGTGTTAAGCTTAACGATCAACTATGGGGCAATAATCGGCCTAACTTTCCCACTATATGAAGTTAATTTGACTAAATAAAATCTAGGAATGGTGCTATTCAAAAAGGGGCAGGGGAAGGAAGACGCTTGCTTTCTAACTTAGTGTTAATACCAAAATGTAGTTTTGCGCAATAAATGAGCACAATTAAAAGTTTAGTTCGCAAGTTTTGGCGTAACATTAGTTTACAGGAATGTAATTACTAAAACTTGATAATTTTTTCAAAGGCTAACCCTTATTGATACAAACTGAAAAACAAAATAGTTTAAAATCGAAAAATAAACAAATTGAATTTCGAAATCAAATAATAATTGAAATCGAGGTGTTCTTCCCCAAAATCGATCGAAATCGAATCGAACCCAAAATATTAAAACCGCACACCCCTACTGAGTAGTCGAGGAGACAAGACCCAAATCTTTTCTTCGTTGATTGAACAGAAGCGGTTGATTTAATTGTTTGATTTTCCGATTAAGTCCCTGTGGTCGAGAACTTGGGAGTACTTCAGTGATTAATGAACTTGGTGGGATGATGTTGCTGGCCTGATGTTTATTTTTTGTGTTCGAGATGACGTTTTTGTGTTGATTTTTCTTTGTAGGAATCGAAGCACTGTGGCGGCAAAACCAGGTAAAGATTAGGTGGGTTTCGATAAAACACAGGTTCGTCTTTTCAGTTTAAGAGGAGGCTGGATACAGATTCAGTGGTGGGATCAGGCCAAGAGATGGTGATTCCCAAGAGATATGGTGATTGATTCCAGTGGAGTTCAATTTGGGCGTATATGTCTGAGGAAAGAAGAATTCTGAGGATTTCAGTGGAATGAAGAAAAAAAGAAGGGGTTTGATCCTCGACGACTTCATGGCGATGCGTTTTGGAAAAACGAAGTCTTGAATGGTTTTGGTTTATGTGCCTACACGAAATCCAAAGGTGTAGCCTTTGGCTTTCGAACGACAGCTTCAGCAGGGTAATTCCCAGATTCAAGTTTAGTGCAAGGAAGCATATGCCAGGGTAAAGACTGTGTCATTGTCAAACTGCCACATGGAGTAGCTGATGAATTTGTCGGGAGGAAAGGATGAGGTTTCTTTATCCCAATCTGCCAAAGGCTTTGGGGCGATTGGCTGACTGGGATGGTGTGGTTGTGGGTGAAGATCGATGGTGCTTGTGAAAGACTTCCCTTCCCTACGAAACGTTCACTGGTTTGTGGGCAGTGCTTGGTTTTGCAATGGTACGGCTGGTGTCAGTGGCAGGCGGAAAATGTCTGGAATCGTGAACCCTTGAATATTTTTGTTTCTTCGGTTGGGCCATTTTTGGAAAAGAATGATATTTGGGTCTCCTGGATGTAGAAAGGTAAATGTGAGCCAGTCTACAAATGAGAAGTGAGGGCTTATTCGGTGGGATGAGAATTCTGCCGTTTTTGTAGTAAGGGCTAGATTTAGTTTTAATTTTGCGGATTCTTGCAGAAGTTGAGAGTTTTCTTGGCGCAATTTTTCAATTTCACATTGACTCGTTGACTCGATTTTGATGACAGTGATGAGATGAATGTGTTGACTGGATCAAGCTTGAGTTTTAGTTGTACCACGTTGGTTTTGGAGAGTTGGATGTCCCTGCGAATGGCTTGACAAAGGAATGTTGAGTTGAGGAAAGATGATGGTTGGGTTGGAGATATGGGCATTTCAGTGTCCAGGCCATAAGTTTAAGGATGTGTTAGCCTCAATAGCAGGCGATGGCTCAACTTGAGACGCAGTTGGTGAGCTGCTTAACGCGACAGTGGAGGTGGCCTCTGCAAGAAAGCCCTATGTGGCATGCGGAGGGGTTGCTTCAGGGAAGATGACATCCGGCGCATGATCGATTACCACACTGATCGGCAAATTGGGCCCTTGTGGAGTGGAAAGTGTCGAAAAAGCTGGTCTGGAAGAGACGGTTAGGACGAATGATAATGTTGATGACGATGTCGCAGATGAAGGCAAATTCACAGCAACAAATGGAGAACTGGAAGGGGTTGTGCGAGGCGTCTTTGGTTTGGGAAGTTGGTGTCGGCTTCCAATTGGAGACGTGCCAATCTTTCTCTTTCCTGTTTCGAATGCATCTGTGCCTGTCTTTTGGTGGACTTCTGTTGTTTCTTGACAATTTCCTTCCATTCGTTGAGTGAGATTGAGATGCAGATAGGAGATGGATTGTGACAATAATCGCACTCCCTGTGCTTTTGACACAAGTAACAGTGAGGGTCAATCCTTTTCTTACCCCAGCACAATTGCATGTCTCAGTGTTCATGTTGGAGGCCGACAAGTTCCCGGAGAGTTCTACGAGTCTGTCAGTAGGTTATTGCGACAAATTGCCACTAGTTTTGACTCTTTTCATCGTTGGAGTTGAAGAACTTGGGCTGCGCGACAAAGTTGCGAGTGGCTGAGAAAACCCAGAAAGATAAAGTTCTGTGTTTTCTCACTAGGTGTTGCCACTGATCCGTTGAGCACTGAGAAGTGAAACTCGCGAGAGGAGGCTTAGATGGTTGATGGTCGAAATGCTCAGAGATGAGCTGATTTCTTTTACTTGAGAAGAACAAAGAGAAGCGGCGACATGGAACCTGCCAGGGAAACATCAGGAGGGGCCATGAATAATTTCTTTGTAGATGTCGGAGGGAGGGGAAGAGTGGATTGGAGGTCAAAAACTCCGATCGAAAGAGCGGGATATTGCACAATGCACCTGATTGGAGAGTCATTCACGCAAAAGAAGAAAACAAGATGGCGTTCGGAAGAGCCAGTGTGCGTGAGTTTTAGATTGACAGCCGAGCAATGCAACGAAGAGACAGATTAGCATCGTGAAGAGAGATGGTAGGGTTGCCGATTGGTGGGGATGGTAGGTTCCGCAGATTGAAGACTATGGTCTGAATGTGGCAGATCCGGTTGGCCTGGTTGAAAGATCTAGTTGGTCATGGTGGAGTGAAAGAAGTGCTGAGGTGGCCACATGATGAGTGTAGTCGTTTGAGGGGCTTGCTGCAAGAGAAATGACCCCGAATTGTAGCAAACCAGCTCGGCCTGGTTGACTGCTTCAGTAGGCTATGGTGGGGCTGTCAGGAGAGCTTGTACCTTTCCCTTGGCTTGAGCGGGGGGTGGGGGGGGGGGGTGTTAGTTATGCGTTACCCCCTTCTTCTGTATCTTACTCTTTTTCTTTGAGAACTTCTTGCTGTCCAGGGTGGTGCGAGTTGAACCCTCGTGGGCTCAAACTGCAGAGGCGAGAGAGACCCAGCCAACTGTGATAATGAGATGGGGAGGCTTGCTTGACTTCGTTATATCACTTGCCGTGGTTTGCGATTGAACGAAACATAATCTGGCCGGTCTGGTAAGGCAGCCTTGGGTCTTGGGCAGGGAATGTGGGCTTTCTTGATTTGTTGAAAAGCAACGGTCCTCACGGACGGCCAAAAGAAACCCTGAAACTGCAACCGAAGGAAGACACATCCGGGATTGCACTGAGAACATGAACTTTGCAGAGTGAAGAGAGAGCCCGGTCGCTCTGTTGAGGGCAAGCACGTTTGTCTGCAAATGTGTTTCATTACAAAACGAAAGAGATCACGATCCTTGCTCAGTGAAAGAAAAAGCCCGGTCGGCTTTGTTGAGGGTGAGCACGTTGGTATCAGCAAATGTTTTTCGTGACAAAACGAAAGAGAACATGATCCTAGCTTGGTGAAGATAGAGCCCGGACGGCTTTGTTGAGGGTGAGCACGTAGGTCAGCCAATGTCTTTCGTGACAAAACGAAAGAGAAAATCCAAGTGGCCAAGGTGAGAAATTAAGGCCGCATGAGGGTGGTGTATTCGGGATGATGACCAGCTGCAGCTGTACTTGGACAAAAAACGGAAGAAACGAAAGGCAGCAGTGTGCTTGCAGACAATTGTGAGGGGCGAAAGGAAAGAGCCTGCAGGCAAAATGACTGGATGTCAGGGGAGCATTCGGCCCTAGGAAGGTTGAAGACGGCCAAAAGTAACAAGCAAGCACGAAGAGCAGGTGTTGAAGACTTGCGGCAAAGGACATCAGCCCTGAGGGGCCAGGGCAAAAGAAGACTGGAACTGAAGAGACGTTCGTCAAGCTTCGGAGATTTGAAACAAAAATCGGTCGGCGTCGAAGCAGAGGATGGTCTACGCGAAAGGGAAAACAAAAGAGATGGGTTGAAGTGGCCAAGTCATCATGGCTGCTAAAGAACAAAATATGCTGAGCCTTCGTAGCTGGCACTTTAAATAGGAGGGGTGCACACCTGGATTACCAAACAACCTTAAATCTAGGATATAATAGCATTCAGAGAACAGAATGCAGAATTCACAGGTAATGGACATTTTCCGGTGGCAACAAGTAAATTTCGTCGATCCTCTTTTTGATTGTATGAAGCATGCAACTTACGGTATACTTTATTTTACTACATGCCGGAATTGGCATTTAAATAGCTTATCGGTAGTCTTAAGCTAATATAATCTTTAACTTTTACCAATATGATACCACTGGTCTCGGCACAAGCAGAATTGGTGCCAATAAAACGGGTAACGATATGATACCACTGGCAGAGTGTCATTTTGCCATTAGTACTTGTAAACATGTAAAGTACTTGCCACGTGTGTAAAAGTTATCCCTTTAATATTGATGATTTATGAGAATACTTGAACTTCAATATTGACTCACAACCAATTTATATTGCTGCACATTTTCGATAGTCATTAAACACTAGTGGTAATGTGTTCAAACGTTGACTAACTTCATCTGGCTTCATGCGTGTTTTTGAAAACTGTGCGCCTGACCACTGATCTTCATTTGCTAGCGCCGTTGTCACCTGGAGGGATTGGTGCCCGTGGAGGGCTAGTTTTTCTTGGAGTGTTGGGTGTACGAGATGGTGGATGAAAGAGTGTGAAGGTGGTAGGTGGTTGTAAATTCAGAAGTTTAACTCCCTTGTTTTCATGGTACTTGATTGCTAGTGATTCAAGAGCTCTCAATGTAAACAATCCTTTAGCTGTTTTGCTTTAATATTGGAATTATTTGTTTTTAGGTGTGCCAATCCAAGTTCTGAAAACCCTCTTCTTACAAGTGCTAGGCACAGAATTCATCTTTCTTCATGCTGTGATCATCTGCAAACATTTCAGGAACTGAAGGAAGTCGATGTCGTTTTAGCAGCTGAAAGTCTGCGGCTCGCACTGCGACATTTGGGGAAAATCACTGGAAAGATCACACCGGAACAAGTTTTGGATGTTATTTTTAGAGAGTTTTGCATTGGGAAATAGTGAATTTTGGAGCACCGGGAAGGTGCTGAATAAAATAGGTTATTTTTTTATTGCTTATTTTATAAATTTGTTAGGGGAGAAAAGCAGAGATAAACCACCGTCAACCTGCTGAGAAAGGCAGCATGCAGCATTTAGATTGATGTGTGACTGAGACTCAAACTCCGGTTTACCGATAAATGTCTGTTACTGTCATGTCTGAGCAACCATAACATGATGCTCTATCCAGGAAACGGACTTATTAAGTTTACATCTCGGAGGGAGCCACCATCCCATGGAAAAAAACAATGTATTGATTTCATAGAGAACTTAGATACAACGGATAGGATCCCCAGATTCTACGACAGTTTTTTTTTTATTTGCCTTCTTAGTGCACCTTCGTATCTTCTTCCAGCGGTTGGTAGCCCAAAAGCACCCTCTGGCTTGCAACTGTTGTTAGGTTCAACTGAGCATCATGAGAAATATACACCAATGTTGATACTAGATTTCGATGTTTTTTTTCTTTTTATACAAATCGGTTACCAGAGTATTGTCTTCAGTATAAGGCAGATATTTGAAACATTGGAAATCCACAATTTTATTACATTATTTCGTGACAGATGGCCCAACATTCTGGAAACCAAAGTTGAAGTCCTCATTATTTTCGACTCCAAAAAGTATAACTTACTTTCACTTTTTTTTTCTTAAAACTTCAGATCACTAAACATCGGCCGAAGATTTTTCAACATCGACATTGGAATTGGCATTTTGGCACTTACTTGTAAGGCCATTTTTTTGGGTGATCCGAGTAGTATCATGGTAGTACAGTAAAGCCTCATTAACTCGAGAGAAACTGATATTACAGTTTGCATAAAAATACAACGTGGGCTGTTATTATTTGGGAGTCCTTAGTACAACCGAGCATCGTGAGAAATGTACTACTAGTTCATCGGAGAAAAAGAACAGAAATACTTTTACGGTGCAACAGAGAGACCAGAGTCTCAATCAGCTCTGGTTGGTGGTGTGCATTTACGTTATTTGTATACGACATATTTTACACAAAAAAATACGCAAGCAATCCAAAGTCAATCACCTCAAGATTTTTTCAATAAAGATATGAAAGTACACTAGTTGGAAGAGTAAAAAGCAGACTTTTTGTTCAACTTAAAAATTTGTCAATAACATAATCATCATGGTGCTTAACAAAACACAATGTCACAGCATTCTTCCTTAAATATAGGCTAAAATTGTGAAAAAAAAAGTTTTAGCTGTCTTTTGTCATTGCATCCAATGGTACCTTAATACTACCTTGACTAGAAATAGGCTACAAATTAATGCAGATGTTAAATTCCCATGCACTTCATACTTTATATCACAACTGATACACTTAAAGCTATAAAATCATAATATGTTTTGTAAGATTTTGTTCCAAGATGAACAAAGTTCATGGCAAAAACACAATACTGTAGCTCCCCACTGTATGTATTACCAAGGGTGATATGATTTGGATTTGGTATTACCAATATCTGCATTCGCTTCCCTTAAGACTATGTTGACTGTTTACAGTCGAAGCTCGCTATAACGAAAAGCAAACAGATGTTTGATTGGCCGTAACTATTTCTATTCATTTAAAAATACCCTATAATAAATTACAATGTTGCTAATTGTAATGATATAATTTTCTTGTCCCCACAGAGTTAAAAATCATAGTTTATAATAAAATTTGAGCATTTTCAGCCAAACTACGGTAAAAACTAAAAGCTTCCGTGTTGCTCGCTGCCGTTGTCCTATGTTTGGCAACGTGCATCATCGATTATAAATGCCTGGCATGCAGTATTGCTGTCTAGTTGCATTAAGCCACCGTTGCTGCCCTGCTACGATCTCGGGCAAACGAAAGTGTTTTGTCGAAATAAAAGGAAAGCACAACGAACTGCGAAGGATTTTGAAATACCATACAGCAGTTTGAGTATCATTTTAAAGGATAAACTAAGATTTTAATATTTTAAGAAGAAGGAAAGCAATCAGTCACGTGCAAACACAGGCGACCTGCAAACCTGTATTATTCTGACAATTTTTTAGACACTAGAGCAAAGAACTGTTTAAGTTTGCAGTTTTACTAAATTATATTATATAACAAGATTATTTTTAAAGTTTTCACATTTTCTGAAAAGGTTTTAAAGAAAATACGTGAACAAAGTAAAACTGGTACCTTATAAGTTTCATTATAACGAGTTTTTACTGTACTACTTATGGCGTAACTGACTTCGTTTTATTTTTTTTAGCTCATTTTTCATTATTTTTAAGTAGGTCCATTTCCACTGACAGTTGGGCTGCCTTTAAAAAAAGAGCTTTAAGAATTTTTTTGGCGCAACTCCGAAGCCTTTGAGTTTTCATGTCAGCAGGCGTCAGTAGGAGTTAAACCGTAGATCTTTTGATTTTTAGAAGACTGATGATCAATCTGCTTGACCACAGCAAAAGGTTAAAGATACTGGAGATATTAGAATGCTGATCAACCCCAAGTCAACGGATTAATTTCCCTTCGGGTAAGCTGTCATTCAAGTTCAAAGGTGAACAAAAATTTAACAAGTTGGCTAACAATATGTACTAAGTTTTCATAGCCGAGTAAGCTCCTTGTCTAATTTTATACAGTGCAATTATCAATTTATTTCCCACTACGGGTGATCGAAATGCTCGCATTGTATAAGCTATCATTTATTTGCGAGTATGCAAGTTTTATAATAACGAACTTGCATGTAAATGAATTAAAGTTAAATAATTAATTTTGCTACTGTGTCTTTAAAAAGAACATAAATCGGGAAAGACCTGCACAGAAACTATACAGCGTAGTCTCTGCGTCAATTTTCCTGGTAGTCTAAGAAGTTAAGGTTTTCTTTTTAACAATTGTTACTTAAAACAAAATGCAAAGATTTTCTTAGTAACACAGTAACAATATGTAAATAAATTTCCCCCACTGGCTCCAACTTTGTAGCTATTCTTACATTTGGAAGTACATAGTTCTGTCAGATTGTAAAACTTAGGTTCCAGGTTTCAGTAATTTGTCACTAAAAATTCAAATTTTACATTTGTGCGTATAATTAACTTCGCATTTGTTCTTGCCCGAGAGTTCCCTCATTACGAAATGGAGAAAATAAGCTGCCAGGATGTCCTGCTGACGGCTTTCCGGCCAATGGAATGTTGCCTGGGATGATGTGACGACGGTTAAAATTGTTATTAGAATTATCCATTGGAACCACTGCTTGTTTGGGAGGCAATTTAAGAGTATCTCTCATTTTATCAGCTGGCCCGTCATTATCTTCACCCTCCTTCTCGTCGTCAGATGGCTTAGCAACAGGCAAAGCACCATTTTTGCTATCCACGTAGTCGCCATTATCTTTAGCATGTGGGATTGCATGCATGCTTTGGGGAATATCTTCACCTCCTCCAAGTCCAACACCATTGCCAGACAGGTTCTCTTGACCCGCAACCGGTGCAGCTTGCTTATTAGGGTAATCAACAACGTCAGGATTAGCAATTCCAACAGCGTCTGTATCCTTTAAGGGCCCCGTCAAGTTTGCATCCGTCACCTCATTTTCCTGAATGGCAATGGGTGCATCTAACACTCCAGATTTTCTGTCCAGCTGAACTTCGTTGTTTACTCCCATTTCCATTTGATTCTTTACTGTCTCTTTTAACATGTTTCCTTCTCTCACGAACGTTTCATCGTACATCTGAGTGTCTTTTGATTTCTTGTCGGCACCTTCTTTTTCAGGTTGATTTACTACGCCAGGTTTATGAATAGAATTACCATCTTTTGGTAACATTCCTTTTGTTTGCTTTTCGGCTCCATCTTCAACTTCATTTGCTGCATCAGGTGCGTCGACACTCTCGCTGGGGTTTTCAGGGGTTTTGGTCTTTTTGTTGGCACCATCATCTTCAACTTGATTGGCTACTTTAGCTTCGTCCATAGAATCGACAACTTTATGGCCGTGAATAACATTAACTCCTTCCGTTTGTAAATGCTCTTTCTCTTCCAGCTCTACCGTCTCTTTTACCGGCCCTTCTTGGTAATTTTTCACGTTGGTATTATCGTTCGCTGGCAAGTCGATAGGTTTTGCCACATCTACGTGGCCACTGTCGATCTTAGCTATATTTGCATTGACATGAACTAAATCATTTGGATTGGCTGTGTTGACCAAATATGATTCATTAGGCTTTGGTGTTTTTGCATTGTCGGTATCAACATTGATCTTATTTTCCAGACTGTTGGCATTAACTGGTTCGTTTTGCGTGTGGTCTTCAACTTTTTTCCCCATGGCAGCATTTAAACTTGGAAAATTTTTACGCAGTGTAGTATTATTTTTTACTGCCAGAAGGTCGGAATGAGGCTTCAGTTCATTGTTTTGTACGTTTCCGTCAATAACCTCAACATTTTCACCAACTGCACTTTCCTGAGGGTGTTGAGTTCCACTACCTTTGCCTATTGCATTGTTTGCAGAACTCTCCTGGTGACCTTGGTCAACTAAATCTTTATCACTCTGTTTTTCATCTTTTCCATCAACATTCTGCTGAGGTATTTCCAGCCCATGATTAACCAATGGCAAAGGTTCTTCATTGTTTTCAGGACGGTTGTTATCCCCCTGTGAATGCATAAAAATAATGGGAGAATTAGAAAAAGCCTTTTAGCTACAGCATCTTTGTTAATATGCACAACTGTTAAATCACTAAACTACTAAATCAGTAAATTATTTGCTGTGGAAAGAATTTGCATGGAAAAGATTATCAGTAAAATAAACCGCTAGTTGTAGGACATCATACAGAGTGAGTGACATGGCATGGTTAGTAGGGCCGGACCCATAGTATTGTAGTAGCTGTGCCAACATCCATCGGGTAGCATGCACATATAACGCTAGTAAAATGTCTGCTCGACCCAACAACACGTATTTAGCACTCTCTCGACGTTACATGGTGTCAGAAGTGGTTAAAAGCCACCAAAGTTTAAGAAAGTAGGCTACATTCAACTAAGCAAAGATGCCAGATCCAGCAGTAGGTACGGAAGCTCCACCAATCTAAGATATGAGCTGCCAAAACCACTCATTGTCATACCGAACAATATGGCAATTATGAATGTTAATGCCAAATTTGCCCTAAAACCAAATGAATCGTAC
>JAHWFP010267775.1:10857-24776 GCA_023313725.1 Lithobius niger | reverse complement strand
AAAGTGAAGTAACTCAGCATTATCTTTGAAGTTTTGGAGAATTTAATGGGAAAAAATATTTTTAACATTACACTAATTCCCAGAGGATTCAGACACTCAAAGTGAAGTAACTCAGCATTATCGTTGAAGTTTTGTAGAACTTTTATAAGGACAAGGCTACAGTTAGCTCGATGAACGTTAAGAGACACTAACAGATCCTGGAGTTTGTGTCTGAGTGTGTCACTTTACACAGAACAATATGAGGGAGATTTAATCCAGTGACCAGACAATTCGTGTTTCACTTGAAGCTTTGTGATGCAGTCCCTTTTACACAGATTGGTTCACATCTAGAAATCGTATGATTTAGTGCTACTATGTTCATCAAAGAATTTTTGTTATCAAGTTTTAAATAAAAGAAGATTATATTTATTTTCAAACGTCAGATGCTCATAAACAGAATTGACACAAATACAATACAAACAAACTATTTTCACAAGATGACTTTACTTAATAGCAAAGTCAAGCAAAGCCAGCAAATACTTAAACAAACAACAACAATGCAAAATATAAACAACAAGTATTTAAGTTTGGGCGCAATAAATAAACTTCTGTTGATTGTTTCTCGAAGACATGGGCGAGAAACACTCAATGCTAAAGTTTTTTGTTCCAGCCATTAATAAAAAAAAATATACTTACAGAACCATCCATGCAATAATTTACAATCATCTAGAATTTACACTTTCCAAACTCTCACACTTTGCCACAAAGCAATGTTTACAGCACCACCAAATATCACATGGGAATCTCGTTAATGTAAGACACAGTTTATTTTAATGGAAATTTGGTCACAATTTGGAAAAGTTTTCCAGAACAACAGTGAGAGGTTTAATGGCTGACTACACAGTTGCTCTTTGACACTATTAAATTAATAAAATATTTTGGCATGGTTTGGGTACTTTATAGTAGGGCGTTCGTAAGGACAAGGAATTTTCTATACATCTAAATGGTGCTCTTAAGCTATATGTGGGTAACAGCTTATTAAGAAATAATGGTACGGCAAAAAAAATTGTGATTACGAAAAAGAATTTTCATCATCATCGGATCAGTCTAGCTGTACGTGTATTTACAGTGAGGGCACTGAATACTCATTTGCTATACTTTAGTACACATTTTTTTATTGCAGGCCTAGTAGGATCACCAGTTCAAGATTGGATACTGATAGAAACCCTCAAACAGGATGGAGATCTAAATGGGCTTCATTAGTAGTAAATAAATACAGATGCAAACGTGTTTCCGGTGTCTTTTGAACTTAAATGTGAGACTGCTTGAGCGGGAGTTGAGCCCTCGACCTCAGAAACCAAAATCCGAAGCTCTACCTCTAAGCCATGCTGACATACAAACGTTTGTTTGTATGTCTGAGTGTGCATGTTAAATGATCCCTATTGGCCATGTCAGTATAGCTTACCGGTAGAGCATCGACCTTTGGTTCCTACGATCGAGGGTTTTAATCCCCACTCAGGCAGTCCAACATCAAAGGCACCAGAAAGTCAAAGACGAGAGTCAAAAACTAGTTGTTCGCAAAGTCAGCAAAAAAAGACTCATCACTTCTGTATCTTGAGTTTAACACCACAGTGTTTTTCTTTAGTATGGCACATCAAGCTTGGGCGAGAGCTGAACATATTACCACAAATGGTACATTGCCAAGTGGGACGCATTTCTATAGGTACATGGGTTAATTTGTGGTTCTCCAGGTGCAAGCGGGAATGGCATCGTTTGCCACAGGTAACACACTTAAAACGCTCAGAATGCACATTGCGGTGAACAAAGAGACTATTTTGCTTAGCAAAAACTTGGCGGCAAATGTTGCACTGGAACCCTCCAGCTTCCGAGTTTGTATTTCTTGCATATCTACCTGTAAAACAAAAAAGATTTGAGTACAGTATTATACAGATCCTGAAAACAGTGAAATAAATTCTTCACTTTGAGTGTCTGAATCCTGAATTCTTATGCTTATCTGACAGAAAATATCTGACGTCTTATCTGACATCAAAATAAAAAGCAAAATAAAAACTGCAAACGACTGAGATTGGTAAGCTTTTCAATTCAGGCATAGAGAGTAAAAGATGTAACGTTTTTGCTGCAAGCTTGTAAAATGCTGCATATTCATGCACGCCCACAACACAAATCAATTCACATTATTTGTGATTTTCGTAATGTAGTTAGTAAGTTTGTCGAACAAGATCTCTCATGCTGAAATGGTGTTTCGTTAGGTATGAACAACGGTTTTCATGATTTGGCAGGACCTTAAGGTCACCGAGCGAGATTGATCATACAAAAAAGCACTCATTCTGATTATTTCCTATCGAGTAAAGTTAGTTTCTTAACTATCAGCCGTTCACTTTTTGAGTTCTGAGTGGAAGAAGTTCAAGAAGTTAAAGAAGCCTGCAATTGACAAGGTGACACACGAAGTAAATAATTGCTTTATGCTTTGGAGAATTACAGCTGGTCACATAACTACAAAGAAATAGTTAATGAGATATAACTATTTAAAATGTGTACCTTAACACTAGCAGTCATCGCAAACGCTTACAAAAGCAAGCTATTTCAGGTAAGTTCACAACTAAAGCTTTGGCAGCCTTGTATAGCTTCTCAACTTCAGCCCTACATTAGAGATGGTCAAACTAGAGTAACCTGCGAAGCAGTTTTGGCTGACCCTCAGTTGTATTTTCCATTCTGTGTTATCAAGTATTAAGTTAATGGTGTCTAAGCTTTGGTGACCATCCCTTCTCATAATTTTCTTTCGAAATACCCCCTTTATAATCACCTGCTCTATAACACCATCAGAATAACAGAAATAAACATTGTTATATTTGCAGGAAGGATAATTAAATCCATAAGTAAGCTTTATGGACTAATAACGTTTTGATAGATAACGCTAAACAGTTACAGGAAGAACACCAAAGCCACTAACTCCTGGCCATAAATTTACGATGTACAGAATGGTAAACTAGAATTACTACATACTGCATAATAAAACTACATACAAAGCTACAAAGTACAACTATGTGCTAAAATTTAAAATTAAGAAAGCATAAAACAAAACTAATAATAACATAGAATTTACAAAATAATAGGTAATTTAAAAATTTGAAAGTAAACAATTTTTCAGTTTTGATTAAAAAATCCGTGTAGGGAACACCTGTGCAACTAGAACGCCTGTGCAGGCAAGGCATTCCACAGAAACAAAACTTGATTAGAGACCAAATGAAGCGGACTCTTCAGCGTGGACTTTGCAGCTCCTAATTTCCACGTGTTTCCCCTCATCTGATTATTTTTGCGACGTTCCAAAAATAGGCAGGGATCACATATTGAAAAAGTCACACAAAGAGTCTGCGAGCTCAAAAGATTCCAACCCAAGAGAAGATACGACTCATACCCTTTATTGATTTCGTGAATCTCCTCTGCACTGATTCAATTAGATCAATGTCACGAAGCTAGTGTGGTGACCAATTTGGGCTAGCATATTCCAAGATCGGTCTTGCAGTGAACACTACGTAATATTAACATAATAAATTTTAATTTTGTTAGATTTTGCTATCACCATGTTTTATGGAATTACTATACTACTACATGCTTACGCATAGCATTTCAAACAAATAGTACAGTTAAGAAAGTTAGATGAAGCACACAACAGAATAGTGCACTAAAAAAATCAAACTGACTTACTAAACTACTGCACGATAATATGATAAAAGGTAATACTCACTAGCCAAATGATAAAAGTTCATAAATAAAAGCTGAGACCAAGGCACAATTAATATAAAGATTCTTCATCAACACACAAATCTTGTGCCCCACACCACTAAATTAATAACTATACTTAAACAGGTAAATGTGGAAAGCATCAACATTTGATCATGGCAATGTAAAGTACCAACAAATACGTAATAAACATACCATCATTCCCATCATACCATGTACAAAGAGGAGCCTATTTCATATAAAAACCTGTTCCATGAAAAAAAATAGGTTCTAGGGCTCGCCCTACCATTTCCATGTGAAATGCAAAGAGATTAAATGGATTAAGTCTGGAGGGTGTAGCTCTAAAACAGTGCAGACCTTAACAGATGTATAAAGCCCTCTTTTTAATATTTTACGGGCCAGGTACAGGTTTAACCTAATTCTTACCTTCAGTTTTTTTATCAAGTTATTTATACTCTATCATATCAAAAACCAAAACTGGTAAAAGGGACTGCCAAGTTTCGAATGGTTCGGCCCTTCAGAGGAATGATATCTACACACCAATCGGCCTCCAGAGGAGTGATATCAACACACCAAAACATTCGCCAAGTTAATCGCACCGACTAATAGTTTGAAGGTTAAATGAAAACTAGGACATTGCTACTTTCGGTAGCAGTGTTCACGTTTTCATTTAACACGCAAAGTATTAGTCGGTGCGATTAACAAGTTAAAATCCTTTCTAGCCATCTAGACAAGAATGCAATTTTTTTGTCGCCAAGTGATGTAGAAGATAAGATTTCTTCCAGGTTAAATTAAGAAAAAAAAGAATGCTGGTCAGGCTGTGAGCTTGTATTCTTGCCAGAGTGCAACATTTACAACTGTTTGAGGTAATGGGATTGTATGTACGAAAGTCAAAGTTTCGGAGGTTCAGAGGCAGCGAGTAGAAGAGATTCACAGGTAATCAGACAATCAGGTTTACACGTTTTTTGTTCACCGTTTTTCTATCAAATTACAAGTAAATAAATAAACACATACCGTAACTTCGGCAGACAGTAGTGAAAACCAGTGTGGGAACCCATCTGGTCGAAAAACAATTCAAATGCTATGACCCTGCAGAAGAACAATGTGATTTTACCAGCCACACCTTTGCGTAACACCATTCACATGGCACAACAGAAAGACAATGGGATTTCACCTGTCATATCTTCTTACTGCAGTTTCAGATTTCAAGTACTTCAGTCTCAAATTAATTAAGGAAAAGAGTTTCACGCTCAATAACGAAATTATCAATTTCAAAAAAAGCACTTACACGGTAATAGCTGAAGGTTGCTTATTTATTCACAGATCACTATTTTTGTGTGGTGTACAACGAGTAATTATACATTGTGCATGTTATGTACTTATGCACTACTCAGACATTATCTAGAGTATATATTACCGTCGTGCTATTTTTCTACAAAATTGAAACGGAGTGTGGATAACAATAAACAAGAACTAGCGTACAAATCAAACTTTGCGGTGACAATGCCTATTGTGATCTAGAAGACTTGTACGCGATGAAAAAGTTTTCCCACACAAAATGCATGGCCAAGTAGGCCTGTCTTCAGCTGGTATATGCTTTATACAATGATTCTTCAAGTCTTTACCATTGTAACAACAGTGGCCACAAGTTGAACATTTAAAGCGTTGCAAATGAACATTACGATGAGCATACAAACTCTGATTGTTTGTAAAGGTACGGAAACAAAATTCGCATACAAAGGTGTTTTTTCCAGCAGTCTTGTGTCTTTGAATTCTTCTTAACCGAATACCTGCACAGAAATGTGGACAAAACATTAGGAAATCGGGTATGATTACTTTTTAAGTAGCACAATAGACGCATAACCATTCCAATGGCACAACAGAAGAACAATGTGATTTTACCAGCCACATCTTTGCATAACACCATCCAAATTACACAAAACAAAGACAATGGGATTTCATCTGTCACATTCTGCGTAATCATTCAAATAGCCCAACAGAAAGACAATGTGATTTCACTTGCCACACCGCTGTACACTCATTCAAATAACACAACAAAGACAATGTGATTTTACCTGTCACACCTCTGGATAATCATCAAATAGAAGGACCATGTGATTTTTCACCTGCCAAACCTTTCCATAATCATTCAAATGGGACAACAGAAAGACAACGAGATTTCACCTGTGATACCATTCCTTTGCCCGTGTTGGTAGGGGCGGGGTTAGGGACCTAGGAAATCAGAGTATTCCTCTTAACTTTAACTTGGGTGGATAAGATTCTTTCAACTCTGTAAAAACGAGCAAACGCCAAAGTCCACTAATTCTGGTGTTTGAAAGACACCCTTGACAACGGTGACATTCTGTGTTCTTTTGTTTGTCCAAAAGACAATCGCCAACAGCATCAGGCTGCGAAATTTTAGGTCCAGTTCTTCGTTTGGGGGGGGGGGGTTCAAATCAATTTGAGAATCATGAAAAATACTATATATCTATCCTATTAATTCATCGATATCAGAAAATATAAACTGCAAAGCATTATAATTATATAGGTTGACCTAAAGTTTTACAGTAGATGCATAATTTTTCAAAGCCCAGCCATCTTTCGTTACAAATGAAATTAAACAAAGGGTTCGTTTTTTTGCAGTTTACGGGGCCTATTATTAGACATCTGATATTCGTACGTAGAAATGGATGATTTTTTCTTCTTTAACAGGCATTAAAAGTCATAGTTTTTAATTTCCATTCCTTTTTTATTTACGTTTTTTAAAAAATATTTACAGAGATACCAAACCCATAAAGTCCTCATCTGAAATTTATCGTTGGAAATGTCAGAATGGACTACTTCAAACCCTCCATTGTACTATAATTTCTAGTAGCTGGGATCTATTGGTGACACACATTAAATAGTTCTTATTCATTTATTCTTGACTCTACAAGTGAGTCTTGTATTCTTAAAAGAAAGGTCTTTAATGCACAATGTTTTGCTCCATAAAATCTGTATTCTTTATTAATCTTAACTTTGACTAAGTTTTTGCAAGAGATGCTTTTGCCAAGGGGTGGAGGAAGTTTGAGGTTTCCTTTTTCATATTTTTAAAACGGTGCCAATCAATAAGTTTGGAGAAAAGAGATGAGAGGGGAAGTGGATTAAGTGAGTGGGGTTGATCAGGCAACAGATTATTTTTTAATTCAAATAAAATGTGCAGCCTCAGATGCACAGCAGAAGCAATTCCAGAGCTGAACACCAGGAACCACACGTCACCTATAATTTGTGTTAGTACCAGCAAACCCCTATAAATTCTTGTGCCACCCCTACACAGGTTTTCTTGTTTCTCTTATTTTAATTACTTTAATTACTTTTAAATTACTTTACATCCTGTTTTGTGTGCTTTAGCGTTTTTGTGCATTAATTCAGTTCTCCCCATTCCCAGTTGCTAAATAGTTGTAAAACATCAAAAGACAATGATGCGCCGAGTTAGATCAGGAGAGTACGGCTCCCCTAACGATAAATACTTGCAAGGGTTTACTTCAGTGGCAGAAATTATCTTTCGGACTTACGAGTAGGCCTAGAATTTTCCAGTAACAAATAGAGTGAGATTTAAAAGACAGCCAATGAGCTAACCCCTTGGTGGATGATATCGTTGCTGCAGGAAAAGGAAAGGGTCACGATAAAACACTTTGGATGTTTTACAAGCTTTACAGGACATCGGTGTTAGGTTAAAAGACAAAGTATAAGTTAAATCAGACCAGTATCACGTATTTAGGTTTCCAGCTCGATAAAAACGGAGTCTCGAATCAACCTGAAGTGCTAAACACAATTAAGTTAGCTCTGGACCCCAGTAGCGCACAGAAACTGAAGTCCCATCTTGTTTTTTTTTATTAACCAATATAGCAAATTTGTCTCTATTTTGGCCCCACTTAATCGCTTACTATCACCCAAGGTGAAGAAGTGGAATGGATGGCTAAATGTTCCAAAGCTGTTGCTGAGACAAGGGAAGCTTTTCTGGGGCTGATGTGCTGGTGCATTATAACCCATCCTTAACGTTGAGACTAGTGTGTGACGCATCGCCGGTTGGTATCGGGTCTTGCCTGATGCATGACCTAAAAAACGGTGAGCCCTGAGTAAAGCAGATATTGGCTATACCCAATTTGATCATGAGGCACTTTCGGTGGTATTTAGGGTGAAAAGAATCCGCCAATACTTGTATGGAAGTACAAATAATGGCAGAAAAGCTTCACTCTGAAGTAGAGCCAAGATACTTTCGAAGAATTTTGAGATAAAATGGCACATAGGTCACTCACTCTTACCTTGCTAGTATTTCCCGATACACTGAAAAGTTGCTAACCTGATTATCCGTTCCAAATTAGCGGACTGAGTCGCTGGAAGTTAAAATCCATGCCAGCAGTGGGAGCAATTTCGATGTGTAGGTCAGCCTGGATGCCACCATGATACAATAATCTATATAACTAAGGTGGTAAAATTTGTTTGTGTGTGTGCTCGCAGTGGGAATCTCTATAATCCTTATGCTATTGACGCCCGAAGTGAGAATCTCGATAATCTTAATTCACGTGTTTGTTTGTGCGTCTTTCATTAGAATTGTCTGTATAAGTAATGACTCGAACTGTGTTTTCAACAAAGAGGCACAGTATTGATGACACCATGTTTTTGTCCAGTCACAATATTTTCATGCAAATGGGATGTAGGCCTCCATGTCTCTTACCCCTGGATCTAACCCAAACTACTGAAAGCTAGAGCGACTGCTAATGGAAAATCACAGTAATTTCATGCAAACGAGAAATCACAACAATGCTCTATAAAATCGGCCATATACTGCGTGCTCCTCTAGTGTAACCTAAGTGACATAACCGGGTATCATGCGCAACTACCCCTGAAATGGAGAGCTAATCTATTAAGAATGCTATTCTAACCCAAAACTAACTCCTAACCAGAACAAACACTTTCAGACATGACCTCAGTTTAAAGTTTATTTCTAAACTGAACACGGGTATCATGCCTACCTACCGCCAAATGGAAAGCTAATCTATCCAAGAAATCTACTCTAACCCAAAACTAACTCATAACTAAAACAACCCTTTTCAAGCATGACTTCAGTTTCAAGTTTATTTCTAAACTAAACACCGGATATCATGCCTAGCTGCCCCTGAATGGAAAGCTAATCTATCCAAGAAATCTACTCTGGCCCAAAACTAACTCCTATCAAAACAAACACTTTCAGGCATGACCTCAGTTTAAAGTTTAGTCGTATGCTCGCCAGGCGTACTACTAAACTAAACCGGGAAATATGCCTAACTACTCCTGAAACGAAAGCTAACTAAAACCGACAATTGGCCCCTGAAGTAAGAAGTCATATGCGCAACCAACAGAGATATAAGTAAGTCGTGACGTAACAGTTTATTTCTCACAAAAAAATTCTTGCGAAATAGAAGTTCTTTTGAAAATTGTTTGTAAAAAAACACCAAACGGAGCCTTGCGCTCTTATCTTCTGGTCGAGAAGAATTTACTGCAGATACCAAAAATCACATGAAACAAGACCAACCCGAAGACGACTTGGAAGAAGTAATTGAACATCCTATTGCTGAAACATCCTTACACCATTATTGAACTACCGCTTCCAGATGAAGGACGAAATAGATTATTAAAATTATTTTGGGGATGCTTGGAAATCCCATCCATTCTTGACTGATGGAGGTTCATTGAGAAATGCTGAAGAGGACGCTAAATTGTCCGCCAAGCCCGTCCTCCACAGCGTAGGTTGGAAATTGGACAGACTGAATCTTGAAGAGGTTTGAAAACACTAACTAAAATGTGCTTTACTGGAGCTACATTCCTGTTCAAGTATCTTGTGAGTGATGTAAGTATCAGGTGTTGTTGGTGAGGTTAAATTTCATCTATGATTTTTTTGGGCTTTTTTATTTTGAAAGGGGGGAAAACAAATACGCATATTCTTGGCTGTTTTAACTATGGATTTGTAATTTGTTGTGTTCAGAAGGGTTTTTCTGGTAACGTTTCACTCTTTTTGTTACTATTTTTTCTAATTTTGACGGATTCCAACTTTCCAATATACCATTCGTAGCGTATTTTTAATGCACGTCGATAGCCCAATTCGTTCTGGAGTTATCTTCAAAAATCATTAAAAATGTTGGACGTTTTTCACGCTTTTTGCTAAAACTTATTCAAATTTTAATGGAATTTGACAATCAAGTATACCATTGGAAGCGTCATTTTGAGAGCTGTGCAACGCTTTTTACCGCGTGTTGATAGCCTAAATCTTTCTCGATACACCTTCGGAAAACACTACGAAAACAATACCAGAAAATCTTTTCGTGTTTTCTTAACTATTTTGAGAAATTTTTATTTAAAGTTGTGACATACGAAACACAATTTCGTGTTTTTCTCCCACCTAGTCTGCATAATTAAGATCGTAATATTTGTTTACTTATTTGTGTGTCTGCAGTACGAATCTCGATAATACGTATTCTATTGACGTTCGTAGTGGGAATTTCGATAATCTTATTCTGTTGAAGTTCATAGTGGGAATCTTGATAATCTTAATTCTTTTGTTTGTTTGTGTATCTTTCAATGCAAACTCAATGGAAGCAACTATTGCAATTCTGCAGGTCTAACAAAACTAAAAAGTTTCATCAAGCCACAGGTAATAGGGTGCAAAATTGGGTTCAAAATCAAATTTATTCGGAATTCACTGAAGATGACTAGGATACAGTTTCATTAGCAAGCTTGATTGTAGTTGGTAAAATTAATCATTAATGGTATTAGGCAGTAAAACTCGAAAAATCTCTTATTTCTGATAATGTATAATTCAAGAGACATGAAGACTATGACTAGATGATGATATTTCGTAACTACCAATGTTAAATTGGTATAATACACGACCATCACTAAACTTCCATAAAAAAAAAACCAACATAACGGTACAAAATCATTATGTTTTTGCGGAATGTCTATATTTTTTGTGATCCAACAAACTTTTTTGTGAGATAAATTTCTTGCCACATGCAGCACAGGGCCAATAACGTTGGGGTTCTTCCGGTAAATGCTTCAGACAATGAGCTCGTAAATCTTTGGAATTATAGGTACAGTGGCCACATGTTGCACATTTGAAACGTCCCAAATGTCTGTTGCGGTGAACGTATAACGAGTTGTATTTTGAAAAACGTTTCAAGCATATTTCACATTCATATATTCCATCATCGCCACTTCCGGCTTGTCTTAGCCATCCACCTAAAAAGGAAAGACATTAAGTAATTAACTGAACACGTAACTAAGCATCAAACCTTATAAGCCATTATTGATTAGTTATACCCACGGTTTGGAACATTGCCGAGGAGGATAAACCCCCATATCCTTCGAGGCATTGTTGCAAACCATGCATATAAGTAACTTGTCCCCATGGTACATTGAAGTGTTCATTATTACGATGAAGTTTACTTCGTGCACGACAGAAATCACTGTTAGCAATTTGAATCTTTTCTTGACAAGGTCACTTGTGGTTGGATTTTACGTTGATGATGGACAACGCTTTAGGAAATGGAGAAGTTTTAGGGATAGATCTTTTGTTTTCTGATGAGGAAGATTTTGTTGAAACATCAAGTACACGAAAACATCAATTCATACAAGCCTGAAAGCTTCAGTTAGTAGTATTTCATTTCATCATCGAGTAGTGTTTTGTGTTCATTGAAAGTGGAAGGTGAGTTAAGCCTTTTTTATATTTCAATTTAGTGATTTATTTCTTTGTAGTGGTGTTCAGTATTAGTGTTGCCATTGTTATTTTCTATTGTTTATAAGTGTAGGATAAAAGATTTATCCTCCACTTATCACAATCGACGTTTCGGAAAATCAATTGTTATAAGTGGAGGCTAAATCTTTTATCCTACACTTTCAACAATCGAAGTTCCTAGCAATGGAAAATATACTCATACTTTCAACAATGAACCATGGGTACAATTAAGCGTAAAAAGTTCCAAAGATAGTTTACAACAATTACTGTTGCGAGTGTATAGTGCAGCCATTATGTTGCTGACTTACGCATAGAATTTACAGTGAGCTAAGATAGCTGTCGGCAAGAAAAAAAACACACCGCATCTCCTTCAAGCAAAATGGTATAATTTCAGAGAAACTCTTACAGGCCATTATTTATTCCATCTGGTAGTGGTACACAATTTGTCTGACGGTTAAGCATACCGAGTGTCCCAAAACTTAGGGATCACCCCAATCACTTCATCCCCGTTCCCATTTGATATTTCAAAGTTAGGTCCACGAGGGGTGCCCTTACGGGGGGAGGGCACCACCTGCCCTACCTCATAAATGGGTTAATTCATTCAAGACCGTACCAACTACACGGTTTGATTCATCTACGACGGGTGGCAAAAAGTTATTGGGGTGACCCCGGACTTTTCGGACACCCGGTATAGTTAGGCTTCAAAATCAAATCTTAAAAACTCTACACTACTAATCAGCAAGAAGAACAAAAGACAGAATAAAAAACGAAATAATAAATAGTATTTCACTTTCAAAACTGTTGTTCGTATACGTCATGATGAACATTTCTATGTCTCGCCAGGTTTGTATGCGAATTGAACGTGATACCACAAATCTGGCAAGTCCACGATGCCTGATTTTCCTTTGGAACATGAGTTCGAGAATGGGTTTCCAAGTCTTTGCGTGTATAGCAACATTTGCCACAAATTACGCACTTAAAACGTCCAAGGTGTACGTTACGGTGAGAATACAGTGTTGCATATTTGTAGAAACGTTGATGGCATATGTTGCATTCGAACTTCTTTCCTTGATAACTTTGTGAAAACAATGCTAAAACAAAAAGAAAATTGTCCTTTTTCCGATCAGTGAATTTTGAATCAAGAAAACTACACAGTTTCTACACTGCAGCCTAATCAGAAAGATGTTTTACATAACCTAGAAATTTTCTATATATTATTGAGCGACTTTGATTACCTAAAAGTATAAATAAAGAACACTTTAATTAGATCAACTAATAATCTGTGAGAAAGCCAAAATGCACCATATATAGGCTGCCGAATAATTTAGTGATATTTCGATATATTCAGCAATACCTTCATCAGACGAAAAAATAATTTTTAATTTCGTCGGATAAAGGTATTGCTAGAAATATCGAAATTTAGGTGATCTAGTATAGGTGGTGTGTGATGTTCAAATAAGTCAGTGAGAAAGTCAAATCGCACAGACAAAATGTGCGACAGCAGTGTAGTGATATGTGATATTTTCTGCAGCACATTCGTCAACGAAACTACTGGAGTTGTTTTAAATTTTAAAACAACAAGGACAGTTTCCCTGAAGAAGGGGTTGCAGTAAATGTCCTATTATCACTACAATGCTGTTGCACGATTCATCTGTGGGTTTTGACTTTCTCACTGAATTATTTGAACATCACCCACCACATACCCTAGATCACCTAAATTTAGTCACGCTACATGTCCAATGCAATGGCACAGTTAAATCACCAAAAACAATTACAATAATTGTATACGAAAAATTATTTTCTTGCATTAATCACTGCTTTAATTGTGACGGCATTAATAAAAGCAAGTAATAAGGATTAAAGCAATAAAAAAATTCTTCAGTTAATATTTTGCAGAAATATTTTTTACTGATCCTACAATATCAGTGATTGCTGTAAACACCATGTCAGTAAGCTGCCAAAAAAATTAGGTAAAACGATGGAAAACCAACCAATTAATAAAACACTTTGCTAATGCACATTTTTTGTTAATGATTTAATAACAGACCCTGAATTTTTCATAAGTCTTCGAAGAAATTTATAAATATTGTTTTCATTTGGAATCACCCCCAGGCTCGGACTGGTAGCCCTGGGGCCCAAGTGCCGTCACGTTTCAAAGCGGCTCCCAAACACATTCCCCACGAGGTGGAGACAAATTGGAAATTACAATTGAGCGAACATGGTCTAGTTATTTATAGACAGCTAGAAAATAATCTGGAAGGGTACCAACTTCTAAGACCAACTAGGAAATTCAACAACAACAAAAATTTCACTAGCAACTATATAAACTAAAGGTCCCCCCCCCCCCCCCCGCCGTTGCCAAGCTATGAGATGGCCCCTGTGCCAGTGGCACCTGGCAACTATGGCCAGTCTGGGCCTGATCAGT
>JAHWFP010267764.1:0-10859 GCA_023313725.1 Lithobius niger | reverse complement strand
AAACAAACTTTGGTTTTGGCTGGATATCAAAACTTTCATAGGCCGGTGAATACAAAGAATCCCACGGTCTGATCATCACCTCTACCTTTTTTGTGTGGAGGTATTTTATGTCTATAAATTTTCTGATTCATACTTCACATTTGACATTGCCCAATTAGCCGTTACATCAGCCAAATTGATATGGCTTGGTTTATTATATGCCCATGTTTCACATGCTTAAGTTTGTTCAATCCTATTTTTTAGCATACTGGCTGACAAACGCTGATTTTCGTTCATTTCGCTCACTCAATCAGTGCATTCCCCTTTAGTTGCCCCTCCCGAGGTTTATTTTAATCACACAGTGAAGCTGGAATTGCTCATCAATCACAGTTAATCTCAACTACTTGGCCGATCGTCTACTTGGTGACATCACACTAGCATATGTCTGGCGTAACCATCAAACTCGGCACATTACTAAGACATACTTCTTTGAACAAAATTTACTTTTTTCCTACTTGACTGGAACGTGTGCTCACGGTCTGCATTGTTTCAAATTTCCTGGCAATGATAGATTACCAGTCTCTTTTCTGTTGCAACTTCCGTAGTTTAGTTACCATGGTGTATTCACGGCTTATTTGCAGCAACGTGGTGTATTGCGAGAGTGGATTAGGAAGTAGGCCTACCCGTCGCTCCAAGAGGAGTTGTCTCTTACTGCAGGAAAGGAACCGGCGAGAAGGTTACGTTCATTGGCCAGGTACGGTGCCGCTTCAGGTGTACTTGCACGACCCTTGCAACCTCCTCTCCTCTCCTTGCATTTGCTTTGCAGAAACGAGTACTGACGAGAAGTTGCTGGCTTGTACTCAGAAGACTGCCTCACTGTCTGCTGTGCTGCTGTGTGGCAATGGAGCCCTCTTACAGAAGAAGTTTGGTAATGTTCTCAGTCGTTTGTATGCAGTGGAGGCTGGAGAATGCTGTGTACGTCTTGTGTGGTGTTTGGTAGTGTCTTCTCGGCTGGTTGTGTTTGGCGTCCTGTGGTCTGATGCTTGGTACGTGGTGGTAGTTACCAAAATGAAGCTGTGGAAGTTTTGTGAGGTGATGCGCGATGGTTATTGTGCCTCGGACATGGGTAGATAACAACGGAAGTGAGTGTGCTTTCTGTGTACCGCTACGGATTGGGTGGATGAACAGTGTAGGTAACGAGTGTACTGTGCTTGTGTGTTGTGGTTTGCCTAGGTTGTTATCGATTATTAGTATGTAGTTGGGCGTACGGCTTTGGGCCAGGGCCAGTAGAAATAATGAATGAAAGAATCCGTGTTTCAGCTAAACGCATATAGATTTAAACCAAACTAAGGTACGTTGGCCTCGAAATTGGCAGCTAGAAACGATAGGATGGCGTAGTTATTTCGTAAATGCAGGCTTTCAGAGCTGAGTTGAATTGTTTCAAAGTGGCTAGCAACAATGCATGCATAAACAATGCATACATAAAACCTTTGTAGCACGACGCCGTACCGTACAAAAGGTACACGGATCATATATTTAAAACGTAAAGCACAACAGCGCTTAAACAGATGCAATTTTCGCAATTGTACATTTGATTATTTCAATTAAAAATCATCCAAATTTTATCCGTGTACATTTTAACAATTAAAGTGAAACTTCAATCATATAACCCCCTTTTTTACAGCACACTTGACGTTTTTGTTAGTAATTATAATATAGATACCTGTTGCAGTGCATAATAGAGATGTATGCCTCAACGTTTTTGTTGGTGGGAGTGTTAAGCTTTATACCAGCGGCAGCATTGTGAACCTTTTGAAAACTTATATTGTTAAAAACTATCGTACAGATAATTGTTCGGCATGCAGTTAACCCTTTACTGCCCAATGGTAGGCGGCTACGGAATAGCAAAAAACTAAGTCCCAACGCGCAATGCGAGGTTTGTGAGGGGTCCCCGAGGACCCCGAGCAAAGCAAGCAGCAACAGCCCAGTGGTCAGCCTCCAAACCAAGCGAATGGTGGTTCGAATCCATCGACTGACCCAACTATCATTTAAAAAAAAAACCATCCAGTTCGGCATGGGCAAAAAGGGTTAATAATTCTGTTTCTTTGCCCCGTTCGAAGCCACACTAAATGCGTAATTATTTTTTTCATATACGGACCACACATTGCACAGCAGTTGCTGTAAACAGTGTAACAATTGGCGGTGGTGGCTCAAACCGCGCTGTTTTATTTTTAGTCAAGGGCGTTGGCGGTGGGCTGTGAATAGAGGCTACAACAGCTAAACAGAAACTAAATGCTGGAGCAAACGAAAGCCTATCAAAATCAAAAATATGATACGTAGCCTATAACGGACACCAAATTGCAAAATGTTGGTCCGTCCGTTGGTTGCACATTTTTAGTCTGGGTGGAGCCCAAACGAAAGATCGGATTGGAATGAAATTTGGTACAACGTTTCATACCCTAATTAGTATTGCTGAGCCAAAATTTGCTGTAAATCGAACAATTAATACGGTAGAAATTTTAAGTTTTTCGAATTTATTTCTAACACTCACCATTGTAAATTTGGAATCCTGAATAGTTAAGGAATTCCGACGAAGCATACATCATGCTGATGGTAGTCAAGTGAACTTTAAAAAACACGGCAAATTAAATTTTGGTTGCTTCTTTCTACTTAATAATCTTTTTCGACGTAATGAAATAGTATCATTTGATCGTTGCATTTAACCACTACAGTAACAAACGCAACCATAAAAAACAAAAGGATCCCATTAACGACACACGTAAGTTTCATTTGAAAAAAAAATGCTTAGAGATTATTCAATTCAACATGGCAACGAAATTGGCGTCTACACTCGAGATGGGAATCCCGAATATGAAACCTGAAGTCGTCATATCAAGGCCAAGCGGTCTTATAAAAGTATAGCTAACAGCAGACGAAACACGAAAGCACGAAACACGAAATAATAATATGCCTGCCTCTCTCAGTTTATGCTGGTTGCCACGGTAACGTGAAGCTTGAAACCAAAAACCGCGTTACATCGCATTCGTATGAAGGATTAGGCCTAATCTCGAACCGCTGTTGTATGCTGCTACTCACGAAATTAAATCGGCGGTAAATATTAGGCCTACACGCTAAAAATTAGGCCTAAAACCTAAAACTAGGTCTAAAAGCTAACACATTGTTAACCTAAATTGAGATGGTTATTACTTTTAGATTATATAATAGAGATCGCTGTTGCAGTGTGTGATAGAGGTGAGTGGCTCAACATTTTCGTTGGTGGCGGTGTCAAGTCTTATACCAAAGCGGTATTGTGAACCTTTTGAATCTTCTGACTATTGTTAAAAACTATCGTACTGATGATTGTTTGGCTTGCAGTTACCGTTGGTGGGTCTATGTTGGCGTCGCAAAGGAAACACGTTCCGTTCTGAGAAGTGAGAAGTCTTCTTTTGGGGCTCGTCTTTGTCAGAGTATTGGTCGTGGTGGGTCTACATCATTAGTCTGGAATCTTGTGCGTCCTCAGGACACTAGGCAGCAAATTTCTTGGATCTTTAATTCTGCCAACGATCGGGTACTTCGTGGATGTGAGATGGTTGATGCTCTCAACAGCAGGTTTGCTGAGGTATACCAGTTACCTGAAGGCGTTGCCATCTCTTCTTCTGAACGGCTCTGGCTTGACAGCCCAACAGATGCTCTGCTGTGTATGACTGAGCTTCTGTCTGCACTTTCCCAATGCCGCTCCAGTAGCGCTGCTGGTATTGATGGGGTCACGTACGACTCCATTAGAAATGTTTGCCCTAACGAGAAAGTTGAGTTGTTGGGGTGTTTTCAAGACATCTTTGACGGAGGTGCTGTCCCTCCAGCCTGGATGTTTACTATACTCACTCCTGTAGCGAAACGAGGGAAACCAAGTTCTGCATTGACTAGTTACCGTCCTATCGCACTTCTCTCCTGTGTTCGTAAGCTGTACGAATGGATCTTGGTGCGCAGGTTGATCTGGGCACTTGATAATAGCAACGTGCTGTCTGATCGGCAATTTGGCTATCGTGCTAATCGGTGTGCTCAGGACGCTGTGCTTTTGCTTGAATCTAGTATTCGTGAGGCTTGGCTTCATGGTCACGTTGTACTAGATGTATTTTTAGATATCCATGCAGCCTATGATACTGTTAAAACGGATTGGGTTGAGTTCTCTCTCCAGGCGTTAGGTGTTGGACGCAAACTTTCCAAAGCAGCGCTTGCCATGCTTGGGCGTCATCCTTTTGTTACCAGAGTTGGTTCCTTTTGGTCTGGTATCCGTGAGACTGATAGGGGGCTCCCGCAAGGGAGCTGTCTCAGTCCGATACTCTTTGCTGCTGTGCTGAACTCTGTCCTGGTTCTGCTTTGTCCCCATGTTAACGTTGTGGCTTACGCTGATGACGTTGCTGTGTGGGTGGTTGGCAATGATGTGGTTGTTCTACGCTCTGCCTTGGAGCAGGCAATTAGTTTTATGTGTACTCTTCTTGAGGAGCGTGGTCTTGCTGTCTCTCCAGAGAAGTCAGAGGCTGTTGTTTTTAGCCGTGGTCCTCCAGTTACTACATCTATCACTGTTTGTGGATCTACCATTAGGACTAAGCATAAAGTAAGGTACCTTGGTATCTCTTTGAGTTCGCGGTTGGATTGGCAATGTGATGCCAGTGGCGTCAAGGTGGCAGCTGCTAGCAGCTGGCCACTCTGAAAGCACTAACCTACGGACAGTTAGCGGCTAAGCGTAGTGTAGTATCTTCTTTCTGTCGTGCGTATATAAGATCTGGAATTGATTATCATCTCCCCTTCCTGGCACAGTCTAAGAAGGCTATTGGCATGGTTCAAGTTGTTGTCAACCAATGCTTGCGTATTGTTACTATGTGTATTATGTCTACTCCTGTTAGCGCCATACATGTTGAAGCTGGGGAACTGCCCGTAGCCTGCCAGGCCAGGGAGCTGTTACTATCCCTGTGCTTGCGCAATATTGGCCGTGGTTTGAGTGACCCTGTTGTCAGGTCTCGTCGGACTATCGGGAAGTAAGTGCGTTTGCGCGTAATGGCCCGGGCTCCGCTGGCCTCGGCATGTCCTTAGCTATTAAGTCTCCTCTCATGAAATTTCCTGACCCTCTCCGGGTTGGTGTTCCCAGTCCATGGACTTGGTGTAGTGAGCTTGAGCACGTGTTCCTTGGTGGTTTCCTTCCATTAATGGCAGATGTGTTCTGTGACGTTCCTTCCACGTTGACAGTTGGGAAGGAGGTTTTGGTGTGGTTGTCCCTTCACTGAAGTTCAGTTTGCGTCGTTTCTTGCCTGCTGTTCCTTCAGCATTTGTGGCTGAGCTTGTCGCCATCTCAGTGGCTCTTGATGTTGTACTTGACTTGGCGATCTGCAACTTCACTATTCGGACTGATTCTGCATCCAGTGTGCAGTTCTTGCGTGATTCCTTTAGCCGTTTGGACATTGCCAGCCCTCTTGCAGCAGAGATCGCATGGAAATTATTTCAAACCCTCCAGAGAGGCGTCGTTGCTCTTGCCTGGACACCTGGGCATGCTGGTTGTCTGGGGAATGACGCAGCGGATGCTCATGCACGGCAAGCTTATGCCGAGAGAACTACTCCTGTTGTTTTCCCAGTCTCCCCGCGTGATCTGCGATCGGTTTTGGCAGAATGGTCTCGGGCTTGTTGGTTGAGTGAGTGGGCGTCTGGTACCACGGGTCGTGCTCTGTTTGCCATCAATCCCACTGTTCAGGTTCCTGCCGTCCTGAGTAGGCTCTCACATTATTCAGCTGGTGTCATATCTCGGCTCAGGACAGGGCACACCCGCCTCAATGCACATGCTTATAAGCTGCGCCAGTCCTATTCCCCATTGTGCTCTTGTGGCGAACAGGAGACTGTTCTTCATCTCCTTTTACAGTGTCCGCTTGGTGATGTGCATCGTAAGGCGACATTTAGTAGGCACTGTGTGTTTTCCAGTCTTAGTGATGTGCTTTGTGTGCACCCTGTCTCGGCTGCCACTCTACGGCGTCTTCGGGGTGTTGTAGTCTTTTGCAGGCAACGGGGAGCACGGATCTAGTTGCTCTGTAGGCTTGTTCACGTTCGTTTGTTTTGTTAGTGTCTGTGTTTCCATCTCCATCCCTACTTCCTCTTGACATGGTATCACTATCCTGCTGTTTATCTGCTGTTATAGTTTTGTAGTTTTAAGTAGGTTTAAGTAGTACTATACGAGAGCGCATGGCTTTGGGCCAAGACATTCTATATAAATAAATAAAAAATAAACGCCTTTTAATGCGACCACTATTTTCTCAATAAATTTAAATCTAAATTTAAATCAAACGCCTTATTATTAATATTTTAACATGCGGACTACATTTTGCACAGCAGTTCCTGTAAACAAAGTAAGAATTATTGCCAGCGACAGCTTAAACAGCGGTGGCCAAACGTGCTGTTTTATTTTTACTCCCGGGGATGGCCCACATCTTTAGTGTTAGCTGTGAAAAGAGGCTAATAACTAAACAAAAACTAAATGCTGAAGCAAACGAAAGCTTGTTAACGTAAATTTGACACGTAGCATATCCTATTTTAAAACTAGGAAACAGGCTTTGGGCCTATTGTAGGCGGAGCGAACGGATCATCATTTCAAACTTATATTTAGTTTTTATTTTAATGACGATACCACATTTGTTAATAATTCTTAAAAATCTAGGTGCAATACCTAATGGGCGTTGTTGGGCAGTTTGCCTTTTGGTGTGACGTACTACTGTTCTTTGCTGGCCTTTTTCTTATTTTAGCCTTTTGTTTTAATGTTGGCCTATGTTACGTGTAAAATTTACGTTAACAAGCTTTTGTTTGCTCCAGCATTTAGTTTTTGTTTAGTTATTTGTACCCTCTTTTCACACCCAACACTGAAGACGTAGGCCATCTCCCCGAGTAAATATAAAACAGCACGTATGGCCACCGCTGTTTGAGCTCCCGCTGGCAATAATTCTTACATTGTTTACAGAAACTGCTGTGCAAAATGCAGTCCTTATATTAAAATATTAATAATAAGGCGTTTAACTGCAAGCCAAACAATCATCAGTACGATAGTTTTTAACAATAGTCAGAAGATTCAAAAGGTTCACAATACTGCTTTGGTATAAGATTTGACACCGCCACCAACGAAAATGTTGAGCTGGCACACCTCTATCACGCACTGCAAGATAATATATTATTTCCAAACTCTATGACTGCAACAGCGATCTCTATTATATAATCTGAAAGAAATAACCATCACAATTTAGGTTAAAAATGTGTTTGCTTTTAGACTTAGTTTTAGGCCTAATTTTTAGAGTTTAGGCCTAATATTTATCTCCGATTTAGTTTCGTTAGTAGCAGGTAACAATGGTGGAACGAGATTAAGTATTCCTTCATGCGATGCAACACGGTTTTGGTTTCGAGTCTTTACGTTACTATGGCAACCAGGAAACCGTAAACTGAGAGAGGCGGGCTTATTATTGTTTCGTGTTTCGTGCTGTCGTGTTTCGCCTGATGTTAATATCGGTTTATAATACCGCTTGGCCTTGATACGACGATTTCAGGTTTCATATTCGGGATTCCCATCGCTAGCGTAGACGCCACTTTCGTTGCCATATTGAACTGAATAATCTCCAAAGCATTCTTTTTTCAAATGAACTAACGTGTGTCGTTAATGGAATCCTTTTGTTTTTTGTGGTTGCGTTTGTTACTGTAGTGGTTAAATGCAACGGTCAAATGATATTATTTCATTGAGTTACGTCAAAAAAGATTAGTAGCTAGAAAGAAGCAACTAAAATTTAATTTGCCGTATTTTTTGAAGTTCACTTGACTACCATTAACATGGTGTATGCTTCGTCGGAATTCCTTAACTATTCACGACTCCAAATTTACAATGGTGAGTGTTAGATATTAATTCGAAAATTTTAAAATTTCTTCAGTAATAATTGTTCGATTTACGTCAAATTTTGGCTCAGCAATACTTTTGGGGGTATAAAGCGTTGTGCAAAATTTCATTTCAATCCGACCTTTCGTTTGGGCTCCACCCAGACTAAAAAAGTGCAACCAACGGACCAACAGACCAACGGACCAACGGACCAACCAACATTTTGCAATTTGGTGTCCGTTATAGGCTACGCTTTGCTCCGCCAATAAAAGGCTAAAATAAGAAAAAGGCCAACATAGAGCAGCAGTACGTCACACCAAAAGGCAAACAGCCCAACTTAGCCCATTAAGTATTGCACCCAGATTTTTTACAAATGTGGTAACGTCATTAAAATAAAAACTAAATATAAGTCTCAAATGAAGATCCGTTCGCTCCGCCTACAATAGGCCCAAAGCCTGTTTCCTAGTATACTTGAAAAACGTATCCGAAATGGTTTCTAAAGAATTATTAAACTATTTCACACTCTAAATTAACAACTATTAATTTTTAAAATAAAAAAAAAAAATTCTAGACATAGCAAACGAAGGTCTTTGGTTCTTACTAACGCAAGTAAATCTACCCTACCGCCGCTATGTCAATGTTTGCATGTCAATGTTTTCAAATAATACATTTATTGCAGCTGAAGAAGGACCCAAAGGAAAGAGTTAAAATTGATTAAAATAAAGAAATAAGGCAGTCATTGAGTTTCAAAAACGGAATTGGAGCAAAGAACAATCCCACCAACAATGGCTCGTTATGCTATCACAATAATGGCTCGTTTACTAACAATGAAAATCGTTGTTGTACAAATATGTTCGACTGTCACTTTATTGCAACAATGGCTCTTCCATTAAAGATTCAACTCGTTGTTGTAGACGATGGCATTCGGCAACAATGTGGTAAGACTTTCGCTTTATTATAAGCAGCGAAAGTCTTACCTTTTGTTGCCGAACGCAATCGTTTAACTGATACGTGGGTTTATATCCACCCAAAACCAAAACTGGTATAAGAGCCGCCGCCAAGTTTCCAAAAAGAGTCGGCCTTTCAAAGTAGTGATATTATTCAACCAGGGAAAGGCCGCCAAGGTTAATCCTATTAGCCAAGATAATCGCACGGAATAATACTTTGGACGTTAAATGAAAATTTGAAGATTGCTACCGCCATCGGGGACCATAGTGCCAACGGGGGCCATAGAGTCCCTGGCAGGTCTAACATTGGTGGTAAGGCATTCGTGTCCCAATACCTAATCCCCTCACCTTCCCTTGGTCAATCTGTATCATTATTTATGATTGTCTTCTGTTTTGTAATTGAGGCTGGCTGTTAGCGATCTTAGGGTCCTTGCCAGACCTGTTGCTATCGTGACAAAATTGTTATTATTATTATTATTAAGAAAGATATCACTACTTTGAAAGGCCGACCCTTTTTGAAAACTTGGTGGCTGCTCTTATACCAGTTTTGGTTTTTGGTTGATATCATAACTTTTATAGGCCTGTGAATACTAACGGTGGGGATTTCGAGTTGAGGTCTACAGTTAATCTTGGGCGTAAGTTTGGTATCACGAATATCCGGCGATTTCCAATGCGAATTAAGTTGAGGTCTAAGGAAAGTAGATCCCCTAAGCTGCAGCCTAATTTAATACGGAGCAGTTAATGCCAAGCTGAAAAAATCGGTGATTTCCAATCATGTTTAGCGATAATTCTCAAGTTAATGAGCATGTTAGGCCTGTAACTAAAAATAAAATTTAGACCCAGGCAAACCATGGTCTAAGTTGAGGTTTAAGCACCTCTTTCGAACGCGATGCTTCACTGCACGACGTGAGTGTTGGTATGAAGTGTGATTTCAGGGGTACATTTCCCAACCAGATCAACTCATGTGTCACTCTGGTTAAAGGTTGTCAGGTTAGTAGAAGATGATAATTTAACCTTTCTCCAATAGGGACACATAATTTTCAGTTGGTAAATATGAATTGGTTTAGCTTTTCGAAGTGACCACGTACATTGACATGTTTTAACAGATTAACATAACTAATTTGTCCCAGGGCCATAGCAACCACGGGGACTCCCCCCAACCGTCCAAGAAGACGTACAATACAGTTGGCAAATTCGAGTTGTCGAGTTCCAAGGTCGGATTAAATTTCACTGCCAGGTCCCATTTCCATGAATACTGGTTAATCATAACTAGGAAACAGGCTTTGGGCCTATTGTAGGCGGAGCGAACGGATCTTCGTATCAACTTATATTTAGTTTTTATTTTAATGTCGTTACCACATTTGTATAAAATCTGGGTGCAATACTTAATGGGCTAAGTTGGGCTGTTTGCCTTTTGGTGTGGCGAACTGCTGCTCTGTGTTGGCCTTTTTCTTATTTTAGCCTTTTTTTAAATATAGGATATGCTACGTGTCAAATTTACGTTAACAAGCTTTCGTTTGCTTCAGCATTTAGTTTTTGTTTCGTTATTAGCCTCTTTTCACAGCCAACACTAAAGATGTGGGACATCCCCGCGAGTAAAAATAAAACAGCACGTTTGGCCACCGCTGTTTGAGCTGTCGCTGGCAATAATTCTTACTTTGTTTACAGGAACTGCTGTGCAAAATGTAGTCCGCATGTTAAAATATTAATAAACAAAAACGGAACGTTAAATGTTTAGAGTAAGGGACTAAAAGTCAAAACCTAGAAGGTACACGGACAAGCTTTGACAGTCAGGGTCTAGGTGTACAATTTTGTCAGTAGAGGCTGGTAAGCATTAGACCCTTACTACCCGGTGGTTAGCTTAGTTCTGGTCTATTGGATAGACCGTGTGTCTGAACGGTTGTAGCAGGTTTTCTTTGTTCTTAGAATATTGTCATGGAAATTTAAGAGCACAATTTTCTTGTGACGATTCGGCTTTTTGTCTTTTGCTGCTTCAGATTTTTTTATTATATTTCGTAGATTTATGGCAGAGGATAACCAAA
>JAHWFP010267751.1:0-14297 GCA_023313725.1 Lithobius niger | reverse complement strand
TCTTGACCGGTTGGCCTTAATTTTTGTTGGTTAACTTTTGCTGGAAGAGCTGTTGGGTTGATGGTTTTTTATGTCCTCGAAAGTGCACGACTGTGGCCAAATATCCAATCAGATCAATATTTCGGCAAGTTCAGCCATCGCAGTGACAAAACCATGCATGTGTTGGATATTTTGTTTTAAGCTGAAAACGGCCGACAGTTGTTCCAATAAACGCTCTGTATTAAGTTAACAGTGTAATCTTTTTTTGTGACGGGATGAAGGCTCCCACATGCTACATTGCCCAGTAGTGTGAAATGGTGGTCATGTAACCGGCACGATACAAAAGTCGTAGTGTGAAATCAGTGTTAGACCATGCTATTGAGCAGAACTCTGGGACAGGGTTTGCAAGTTAATAATTTTTTGGCGATAATTTTTTGTAGTTACGTAATTACCACGGTTGTTTCTTTCAAAAAACCTGTCAAGAGCAAGTGCAAACTCCCTCTCTCTGAAAAAACCCTGAAGGATGATACTACTTCCGGTTCTCATGATTTTTCCTTAAAAACAGCACTCCTTCAACCTTCAATTGGCAGACGTTTACATTTTACATTCTTTTTACCAATTCCATTAGCTCTTCCACCTTCCCTACCAAACAGAAGGTTGGAAGTATTATCCTTGTGCGTAAGTTAGGTTCTTATCTTGGTGCAAAAGGTTGTAGACCCATTAGTCTCTTTAGTGTTGCAACTTAGATCCTGGAACATCTTCTCTAAAACTCTCTTATTAAGGCTTGTTAAATCCTTAAAATTGAGTTTTCCTGAGCGTTTGTGGCGAACAAATCTTCTTGAGACCTACAGTCATGTTACCCTTCTTTTGAAATGTTGTGTGATATACTATCTTCTCTGTTCTTTAAAAAAGCCTTCGTCTCACTCCCGCAATACTAACTTGGTGAGTACACTCAAAACGCTCAACAACTTAGTGATGTCATTGGCTGACAACCTCTACAATTGTCGGCAACGTGTTGCTCTCAGGAGATAAGTTGGTGAATGGTCTTCAGTCACTTCAGGGTTAGGGCTCCGTCCTGAGACTACTCCTTTTAAACCTCTATCTTTCGGATTTACGAAAACTTCAACTCGAAATGGATTCTACGCTGATGACCTGAAGTTTATTTCTGCGTCCTGCCAACAGCATTTGTTGTAAAACAACGTAAACGCCGTTACTGCTTGGGCATCCTCAAATTCCCTCGAATTCAATCTTGATAAGTGTATTGTCATGCATTTTGGTTAGTAATCCATCTTACTAAGTATTATACAAACTGAACCAAATCTCGACTACATCTCGTTTGGATTTTGATATTCTTGTCGACACCACTCTTCAAGTTCCATTTCATTTCAATAAGAGTGACACCACATTATCACTAAGCTGTTTAGAAAGGCACATTATGTACTAAAAAGCTTTACCAGGTCAGAACTACATTTTTCTCTGAGCTCTACAAGGCTTTTCTTGACCACCTACGGAATACTGTTTTATAATTGCAAGGCCTTGCTACAACTACTCCCTTGACAAACTTGAAACCTGCCGGCATCACTTGACAAAGCGGTTCAAGCCTACACGGGCTCTCCCTTATCATGCCCAGTTTCAGAACTTGCAGCTCCCAACCATGAAAGAGAGATTTCTCAGGGGTGACCTTATCCTGGCGTACCAAGTAATACACAATCTTATTGCTTTGAACCACGTTGATTTTTTCTGTTTTGTCCCAACTGGCACTAGATGTTATGATTTTCACATTCTCAGTATGAAAGACAAATTTACATCATCTATTTTTCTCTTGAGAAGGCTTGTCTAGCCGTGGCACCATTTGTCTACTCTTGTGGTTTTAGCTTCTCTTTGAACTTATTCCAGAATTCTCTTGATTGGGTTTGGGCTCTCTTCTGTTTCTGTTTCAATTTGTCTTGGGCCAGCATGTGCCAACCGCTTGTTTCCGGGCCAGCCCAGCTTGTTAGTTTTTTACCTGGCAAAGCGAGCCAAGAGATAATTCTCGTGTATACACCATCTCACAGCACAAAATGCCCTTTCTTCCTTGTGCTGCTCCCTACTTAAACTCTTGTTGTGGGATAAAGATAGATACCACGCACCCCTCCTGCAAACCAAGGGGTAACCAGGCTGCTAACAATTTTTAAGTGTGAAGTCCGAAACCCACAGGCCTCACTCAAACTGGGACAGTACTTACGAATTTTATAGTGGGAATTCAGTATAAAACTTCCATAAGTTGCATTAGGGATCAATTGTAGAATGGACGAGGCCCAACTGTATCTGGTCGCTTCAAGACTTAAGCCAAACATAGAAGTGTGAAAAGGTTTGCAACTGAGTCAAGAAATAAAATTAACGGTAATTCGACCTGGGGAGTGGTGATAAATGACAGCATATTTTCACTTCTTGTTGATGGACTTTTAAGTTCCCCGTTACTATGGCAACACAAATTTAGCAGCATTACGCATGATAAAAATTAAACCCGAACACAGTTCTGCCGTGTGCTTTAATACATTGTACCGATTTGTGGGTCCCCAACGAAAGTTCTGAGACCTCCAGCAACATTAAACCACGACTTCAAATTAGTTACCGAGAATGTGAAAACTGCATTAACCATGATGGCATCAAAGTTAGAAAGGAAAGTACATTAGGTTCTAAATATAGTGCAAAGGTACTTCAAACAATGCCTAAGCCGAGCATGTAATTTGTACTCGAAACTCGGCTCATGGCCTGCAGCAACCTAACTTGAAACTTCAATTCTGGTTAAACTACGGTAACTAGGCCTACATACATTTTAGATCGACTTTGGCTTTCAATTTTTCACACCACAAACATGAGTGGGCATACTTTAACCTCTCGCCTTCTACCAATTTGAAATGCCCTTCCCGCCTCTGTGGTTTTGGCTTCTTCAACCTACTGCTTCAAAAACTATTTCAACGTGGACATTTCGAACCATTCACCACATCTCACTACTTTCAACCTTGACTGGCCTCACACTTGTAAGTAGCTTAAGTCTCAATAGTGATTTATACTAGAAACTGCTATAAATCGCTAGAGGCAGGAAAATTATAAAATTGGACCAATTCATGCATCTACCTTTTTTTTTGTAAAAAAGAAAAAAAAGCTACACTATACAGAGTGGTCTACAAAAAACTGATGACCCACAATTTTTCTAAGTCCAACTTTTCTAGTTAACACCCCTCAGAACCAGGAGAAAACAAATCAAATCAAATGGAAACGGGAAGATTTCTGTCCTCTTCTGGTTCTGAGGTGTGCTAACTAGAAAAGTTGAACTTAAAAATTGTGGGTCGTCAGTTTTTTGTGGACCACCCTGTACACATTAACTATGTGGTTCCGATTCCTGCTGATAGAAAAATTACGAAAATTAAAATTTACAAAATTATGTAACTTTGAGAACAATGAAATTATTACGGTAATGAATTAATTGTACAAAACTTATTATTGTTATTAATGCTTTAATTGCACATGCATCCCAGTTGGCTTTCCTGTATGACTCAGTTTTGCAACATTAGTTCAAACGTATGGAAATGTTGCCAACACAGTCATTTTCTTGGTTTTTTTCTTTCGCGCGAGATGATTTTGCGACGTGAACTCTAACGTATGTAAATATTGCAAATGTTATTCTCAACGGGTCGCTCGACATACTGGAACGATTTATGTCCCTATAATGCAATTACCCACTGCAACTGTAGTCTATAATGCCGTCTTGACGCATGAAATAAAGTTAAATTAAGAGATGAAAGCTTTCCAGGGTGAGAGTTTCCAGGTGGTACTGGTAAGGACTAAGAATAAGCTGCTCATGCCGTTTTAAGGTTATATTCTTTTAACTAGAAAAGCTGATGCTCACAGTGTGACAGTTAAGCAGCCGTAAATTTAGAAACTGTAAAGTACTACGAAATGATACGAACTCTTAGCTTCGAACTCACCTCAGCTAATATTCTTCCCGTTTTTCCCAACCTGGCGTAGTGCGCACCGAGTTAGTCTCTCAAACTAATTTCAAGTAACAAATACAGGGTGGTCCACAAAAAACTGACGACCCAACATCTAAGTCCAACTTTTCTAGTTCGCACCCCTCACAATCGGGAGAGGACAGAAATAAAATCTAATGAAACGGGAAGATTTCTGTCCTCTCCTGATTCTGAGGGGTGCTAACTAGAAATGTTGGACTTAAAAATTTACATCCGCTTCGTCTGCAGTAAGATCATGGCTGGCTTCCTGCAGCAGAATCTGCGCGATGATGCGGCGCAGTTCCACAACAAACCCATACTGAACTCGTACAAAAATAAGTAATTTTTCCCACCCCGAGTAAAGGAGGAGGAAAGAGTGAAAAAGGGAAAAGAGTATTAAAGGAGGGAAGAGTGCCAAATGAGGAAAGAGTACCAAATGAGGAAAGGGTGTCAAAGGAGGAAAGAGTGCCAAATGAAGAAAGTGTGTCAAAGGAGGAAAGTGTCAAAGGAGAAAGAGTGTCAGAGGAGGAAAGAGTGTCAAAGGAGGAAAGAGTGTCAAAGGAGGAAAGAGTATCAAAGGAGGAAAGAGTGCCAGAGAAGGAAAGAGTGTCAAAGGAGGAAAGGGGGCCAAATGAGGAAAGGGGGCCAAAGGAGGAAAGAGTGTCAAAGGAGGAAAGGAGGCCAAACAAGGAAAGAGTGCCAAAGGAGGAAAGAGTGCCAAATGAGGAAAGGGGGCCAAATGAGGAAAGGGGGCCAAATGAGGAAAGGAGGCCAAACAAGGAAAGAGTGCCAAAGGAGGAAAGAGTGTCAAAGGAGGAAAGAGTGTCAAAGGACGAAAGGGGGCCAAAGGAGGAAATAGTGTCAAAGGAGGAAAGAGTGCCGAAGGAGGAAGCATCCCAAACTTTTATTTTTATATGACATTTTCGGTTTTCTTGTAACCGACCCGTTAATTACCACCACTTTATTGTATAATTTACAACGATAATGAATTACAACGATTTCACGAAGGGACAACCGAAATACAAATTTATTTCGAACAGAAGTATTCAATAGTAGAAACGCCACATCCAAGTAAGGATGACGATGTGGCTTTGGTGAAGCTTGAAAACGGCAATAAAAAAATCGATAATTTTAATGACCTTTTTTATGCATTCTACCATAGAATTAATAAACTTAAACTACGTACTTAAACTATGGTGTGTGTATGACACCTCCCCCATCCCCCACACTAATGTTTCACAGTATCAAAATGTTCATTGCAGAATGATAGAAAATATTCTGCTTCAAGGGTTAGCACCAGAGCAGAAATAGGCTTTAGAAAAGGACTGGGATTTTGGTTGTTCTGATATTTAACCAAAACAAGTAGCGAACTTGCATCGAGTCGGATTCTTCGTCTATAAACAGTCACATGGTATGAATCAACAAAACGAAATCACATACTCCAAGATGATCTCTACAAGCTTTCGAAACTATTTACATCGTGAGGATGATGAAGATTAGGTCCCCTTCCCCCCTGCTACTACTACTGCTCCTTTGTGTGCTTTTGTGTATTCTGTAATGTCATACTTTTATTCCTGCAGCACGCAATGTTGGCTGATTGAAAGTTAAAATATCCTACTGAGTGCGTAAACTTTTGGTAGCCAGGGCCAGTGAGGCTATACAATTTCCCTGCTTTTAGTCAGAATAATTTCCCCAACTGGTTAGTACTTTTGCATGCAGTTGCACCCAAATCAGAGCAAAATTAATCCTGTGGCATCTTCCTATAAAAATAACATGTGGAAATAGCTCAGTATTAATTAAAATGTAATGCTGTTTGATTGACAGACGTGTGACCATCGCACCACATCAAGTTGTGTCTCATGGTGACTAAAAATAGTGATTAAATGTAATTAGTGGGTTACCTTGCGTGACAGCATGATCAATGGCATACGACTTACTGTATGTTAGTATCCCATCTATTCATATGTTGCACGTGCTCCAAACAGTAGGCGAGGTTCGTTGTGAAGTAGTAGTCGTTGTGAAACGTGGCGACGTCTCGCATCAACACCAACGTAAAGCCAGGAAGGAGCCTACGAGGCAGCTTCAAGTTTAAATGTGTTATATCAACATAAATGTAATTACAGGCTTTAGTTTTCTTATTTTATTTACAGCACATTTGTGAAGAGCACTTGGTGCCAAAACTGTCAATATCGAAGTCTTTACGTAGGTGCGTGGTGAGTGTACGTGGTGGTTGGAGGCGACAAGTATCAAGAACGCCAAATGCACTGATGCAAAGCCGGCTGAGATAAAGCTTGCTGTGCGCCTCTGCGAGTGAATGTGCCTTGTGAGATCAAACTAATCATTATTTTAGGCATCCTGGCAGCCGAAATAGTAACTTCACGGTTTGAACCAACCCCACTCGTTTCTTTATATATTTGGCTTGAATAGCGCAGAGTCTGGGCCCCAACAGAAACAAATGCCAATGCGACAGAAAATGGAGCAATGTGAAAACATGACCAGCGTAACAGCTAGTTTATAGAGTGTGGCAGCGGAAGACTGCTGCAGGCAAATTTTGCCTAAATTTCCAGAATTTTATTAGGGCCTCCTATACGTTTTAGCAATCTCTGCAAGACCTTTATGTTGTGTAAAATTCAAATCATTAGGTTCTACCACGAGGAAGTTATTTAGTGCACACTTGTAAACATGAAGCACCCACGAATTAGCTGCAAGCAGTGTTTTTTCCCCGGGCGTAATGGTGTCGCAGAGACACCGGCAGATAGTTCTGCTCAATTTGCTATTAGATACGATATGTGTTGGATAGAATATATGAACAAATCTGCATGACAGTGTGAAGGAGTAGAAGGAATGTTTACTATTGAACAGGAGTTAATTAACATCATGATTAGTTAGCAAATGGACACTAGACTACGTAACAGGAGACATCTTTGACTAAATGTGAGGATTTGTGTTGTGCAGTATGTGACAGTTGCTAACAGAAAGTACTGCATATATACATGTATAAAGCTATAAGGGGGACAGTGCACAAAATGTATCAGTGACGGGGACTGTTGCTGTTTGGGATACTGTGCAGTGGATGAACAAGAGCTGAATGTGCCAAATAATGAAGGCAAACAGGAAAGTGAACCAAAACATCTGCCAACTGAACAGTCTGAACTATGATCGTGCAAGAATCTGATCGTGTACGATCGATGTGTTCCAGCATGGGAAAGTGTAGTAGTCGGACAAATCTTGCTGAAACTACCCGTGTCTCATCGTTCAGTGAGTGAATGTTGACATCTTGTTGATTGTCAGATGTTGTTTATTATTAGTTACACCTTGGACTAATAACTACACTTTCGTTTCGGGATAACTCACTTGCTAGACTTACTGTTCACGCACCGCGTGCAAAACTCCGGTTGAAAGACTCTTAGTTTCTCAATTTTGCCACGAGAGCGCAAACTACGCGGAACTGACGTCTGAGCCACGTGACCAGCGCCTGCCTCGTGTAGAAGAGCGCAGCTAACTAAAGCGTAATTGAATCGGCAGTCCAGCCAGTGTTTCACCAACTTTACTGTCATCGCATAGATTTTTACCGAAATGTATAGTGTTATGAATTTGTCACCTTAGCGACATCGAATTTACCAAACTTGACGTAGCATTGTGTTAATTTACGTGGTGTTAATGTCATCTTGCCTCCGTAACATAATTTGTTCAGTGGGTTTGAAAACGAAACAGAAACCAATGCAAAATAAGTTAAGTGAACACAGAACCAATTAAAAGCAAAGTCAAGCCGTTGACAGGCGTTCACCCACTTCAAAACTCGATATGGATATAATTTCTTGTTGGGAAATTTATGAAATGTGACACCATGCATGTGTGGCTTGCTGTACTGTTGGGAATCACTCGAGCAGTCGCCGTTAACGCGCGTCACCACCATCTTGGATCTGCCCGGAAGTAGCAGTGGAGGCGTTTGAGTGGAGGGCATCAGTGGAGGGCATCATGTGAGCATTCGATGGAAAGTTGCGCAGCTTTCGGAGCGAGTAAATAGGGCTTGGTTACACTGTAGCATTAGGGCTCTGGAAACAATCAAAATATGTACTGCTGTTTGTTTTCTTTCCGAAAAATGACCAAATGCTCAACTTAAGTTACAATGGAAAGACCACACCAGACATTTCTGCTTACATAAATCATAGCTGTATTTGTTGCTATAGCTCTTATCATAGCTGTATTAGTTTCTCCGTCAAACAAACTACAGATTTCAACAGTGTATATCATTTAGACAATACATATTGCTTTCATTTTACGTGTGTCCATATTTAAGGGCAATGACATCACCTGTCGTGAATTGTCGGATTTAACGAACGACAATGATTCTTCTGTTGGGATACTGAGCTTTACGTTTGACTTCGTGAATAATCGGCATGGAAATGATGTTTAGGTGTACTTGATACGAAATACCAACGCTGAAGCAAACGAAATTTAGATTGAATGACACATTCCGATTGGGGCAAGTACTTTTGCCACCCTCCACTATGTTAATAGCCTGTCGACTCAGTTATGGGTAGGAGAGAAGCACCAAGATTAAGAGTGAAGAACTGCTTACGGCAGCAGGCTACAGGCCTCCAAGGTTGAGTTATCGCGACCATCTTTGGATTAGTTTTTTTTTAATAAGTGGGCTTTTGGCTTTTTTTCCACAATTACAAAAATTGAAATAAAAATTACACCAGAATATGTTTTAAAATTGTTATTTCTAAGCCAGTTCAGTTTAATGGAAGTATTACCACTCAGACGCTGTACAGTGGTTTATTAACGCTGATGATAACCTAGCAACCAATACCGTACAATACGGAAATATTGTTAAATGGGCCAACTTGAATTTGTCAGCATGTACTGGAACAAATTTGTTCGAATTGTGTTAATCTGTCAGTGGATGGGTGGATGTCCAGTGACAAAGATCTGACCTGTAACTGAATGTAAGAAAGTGTGTTATAGTATGTGACAAGGTACAACATAAAAACCTTTTAAATGGAGAGTAGTATACTCAAATCTGAATAAATGGAATAATGTGCAATAGGAGATCTTTACTCAAATTTTAGTAAAAATGAATTAATTGAAGCGGAGTGACGCTATGATCACCCTCCAATGCAAGCTTATACCACATGTCACGCGAAAACCACGAGGATTATCCAAACTATACTTTGTATGTAGTAGCATGGGTGCCTGGACAAGGTTTATCAAAAAAATCCGGAATCGAACTTGGGGTTGAGGAAATAGCATGACAAAGTAGGAAGAGGCATGAGAAAAGAAACAACAGCCAAACAACAACGAGAGAGCCATGGCGGTGTCAGTTGTTAAGCCGAAGCTGTGTCTAAATGTTAAGGCGTGTTTTACAAGAACCAAACAACAATAATTGACGGATTTAAATATCTGCTACACAGAAAGTTTTGAGCATTCTGATTTGAAAATAAATGTTTACGCTACTCGAATCATTTGCATGGTTGATTGTTACGAGCTATCAAATTAATCGGATCTTCACGTAAAGCAGACACGCCATTGAGGAAGTAATAGGGGCACAGACGAAAACAGGCAAACCCGGCCAAACAGCAAAGAAAGTAGAGCTTTCTCCTTCATGTCAACAGTGGAAACGAAGACAGCTCCGGTAAAAGCTAAATGAAGTTGAATGCGACTGTGCACCTGTAAGAAGTTGTGAGTGAATAGGATAATTCGAGCACAGGTTTCTTCAGTGAGATCATACAGTACTGATGACTAAACAAGCCACATTCAGTGACTAAATTTTGTCAGACGTAAAGATTAACCCGGCAGTAACAGAGCCTACACCATTATTTTAATCGTCACATTTTTTACTGATCCCGTTAGTCTCTATTGTAGTTGCTGCACTCCATTGCTTGGTGACGATTATTGATCGCTGTGATCCTAATAGTTCACTTCTGATTCCGTAGAATGGCCTAGTTTCTTCCATATCTTCAAATCTTCCAATTTCTTTTCTTCCAATGGTGTAAATTTTACGAAAAGAGGAATTTAGACATGTACTCAGAAGTGGACTATTGGCAGGTACAGGATGACTCGTGGCATAACAAATCGATGTGATCACATGAATTCCTCCAAAGGAATAGCTGAGTAGTTTGCTGGTAAATCTAATGAGGTGAAAAGTCCACACACAGCTAGTTTCTTATGAAATAAAAACCTGGGAAAGCATAAAACCTGAATACCGAAAGGACATCTTAGAATGGAAAAAGAACACTTAACACCACCTCTAACTATTAGTAAAAAACTTTTTTACTAATAGATCGAGGTGGTGTTAAGTGTTCTTTTTCCATTCTAAGATGTCCCGCCGTCGCATGCCAGTATTCAACCGAAAGGAACTTTGTCAACCCTGATTGCAGCCAAACCCGTTATATGAGGGATGAGGAAGTTTGTGGTGGACGGAGTTTTGTAACTCGTTGCGTGGCTAGTGTGTTTAGCCTTTGGAATGTGACGGCAGTTACTGAAATTGTGACGAATGGGATGAATAACATGTCACAGATACATAAGAGAGGGTGGCAGAAATATGGCTCAAGTGTAGTAATTTGTTTGTCAGTTTGAAATAATTTACAATGGGAGATACGTCGTATAATATAAGTTACATCGTTGTGGTACGTCCATCATCATGTGAAAGAATGGTTAGTCGAGTGTGATTATAAGTATGAGAGGAAAATTTTGAATTACCGGCAACACAATGATTAGGGAGTTGGCATTTAGATTGTGAAGTGTGCAACTGTCCCTGCAAATCAAATGATTTGCTGGTATTATAGTCTGCAATGGAAGAAATCTGGCCAATGTGATAATATAGACTGCATTACAGTGTGAGGGCATGTTTGAATTGACCGAGTTTGGTCACTGACTGCATGGATTACTTTATTAGCCTTCAGTAGTTACTAGTGTCACTAAAGGAATTTGTGCTCGAATTTGATGCATAGTTTGTGCTTTATAATGGGGTGCGTGATAATAATTATTGTTTGATTGCGGTAATGAATATTCATGAAACAGCCTATGCTGACGATACTTCGATCCATAATGGTTTGTCACGTTCATTCATAAATGATCTGTTCCTGAGTCTTGTTTTCTGCCATTTCAGTATTGCCTGTTACAGTTCAATGAACACGTTGTTCACATAGAATTCGGTAAATGATCATCTTGTATATGTAATAATTATACCACCCCTGGCAAATGCCAAACTGTGTTGGATTTATCACCCGATGGGTGATATCCTGTGTATGACCAATTCGCGAAATCTACGGCAAGATGACATCGAGGCCGAAGGCCGAGATGCCATCGAGACATAGTTCGAGCAGATTGGCCATGTGAGGGATCCGATACAGTTCTTCCCGGGTGGTATAACTAATTTATCGCGGTCCCTAACTTTTCGAAATGAAAAACAAAATTGTTGCGTAAATGAAAAGTTTGCCTTCATAGCTGTGTTGTTTATGCAAACTTTGTGTGGTCAAGTTGGCATAATTTTGTATTGATGTAGTTAGGTTTGCGGCTGATAACCATTTGAGCTGGGGATGGTCTGTGTCATGAGGTGAGATTTTCTTTAAAAAAAAAAAGGGTGTGTAGGTAGAAAAGCTTTAAAAATTCAATGGACTGATGTGTATTGATTCAGTGGACACATCATGAAAACTTATGTAAAAATGACGTCGTTCTCCTCTCAGTCATGACATGTGACATCGCCATACTTTACTGTGTGTGGCATCCATATCACGCACTGTAAAGTGTGGTGGTAGGCCTATGGGATATATCGCTGATAATTTTTAGCATTGTGAAAGTTAGGGACTGTGCGATAATAAGAAATTTTGTTGTAGCATGCAATACGGATATTCACGTGATGGCGGGTAACCAGTCGGTTGTCAGCTAACGATTTAATACTGCAGTCCCAGGTTAACCTCTTGAGGCCGCACCAACTCCAGGCAGGCAGTGTCCCATGTGACTCATGCCAGTCGCAGGGTTTAAACTAATATTCACTTGATATGCAGACAAGAACTGAAGATATAGACAGCCCACAAGGATGTAGTTGCTCTGGTTCAGAGTCCCTGGTGAACCTCTTATTATGCTTGCGGTGGGCGTAGGGATTCCGTCTCCCCTCCTCCGCCTCTTGTGGCTGTACGGTATGCTGCACACAGGGATTGAAGGGGTTAATTCAAGTTTGTGAGAACGTATATCACCCATATTTCATTACCTACGTCATTTCTTCTCTCTCTCTAATCACGTGTTATAAGCATTGTCAAAACAACAGTAAAACGTAAATTTCATCCGTGATTACATAGGGGAGTGATTTGGCACAGAGCAAATCACGTTGCTTTTACTGGAAGGGGAGGGGGGGGGGGAGAGAAGACCCCAAGCAGAGTTGCCACATATGATTTTTTTGTTTTATTTCCGACGAAAATGTTTTTTCGAGCTTTTATCAAGCTTTTTATATTTTTTCAAATTGTTTCTATGCACTCGCGCATTGGTGTATCCTTGGTGGGGAGGACGCTTAACGGAAAATTCCTTTCACATTATTGAGTTGGACATATTTTTTTTTTAAATTTGTATCCTTGAATTGTCAAGTACAGTGAGTAGCCACTGGAGGCCAGAAATAGTTCCAAAAGTCTAAAATGAATTAGCTTACGTGGCTGTCTGCTCCGGGCCCCGACTGAGGACATTACAGTGCTACCCAGACTAGGGGCGTCGGACGAACGTCTAACTGGAAAATCGTCTAATGGATTAATTGTCTAATATCTGCGTAAATAAAAAATCTGGAAAATCATCTAAACGGAATATCGTGTAATGGAAAATCATCTAAACGGAATATCGTATAATGGATAATCTTATAATGGATAAACGTCTAACTGAACAAACGTCATAATGCGGTTTCTGATGTTATATGTATAGCCGCAGCGAGCGAGGCAGGGACATTAGACGATTTTCTATTACACGAATTTGTTGTTAAACGATTTTCCAGTACACGAATTTCCAGTTACACGATTTTCCATTATACGAATTTCCTGTTAGACGACGTTCCGTTATACTGTTCTTCCAATTATGCGATTTTCAAGTTAAACGATTATTCCCCCCCCCCCCCTCCCAGACTGGAAAGAGAGGGGGATTAAATTATTTGTAGGAAATGATGTAGATGGTGCCTGCACTCTTGTCACACGTTATGTTAATTTGTCTCCATGGTAAATCATAGACGAGCTGGACATTTTCCATCCCTGTGTAGGTTCGTAAATAAACGTTGTTCAATATATATAACAAAAAATATTGCTAAATTTTTGTAAATATTTAATTATTTTTTATGCCTTAACTTTACAAAATCAGCTTGGTGTGGAAAGGAATCTCCTACATCCCCTGTTCCAAATGCATTTTTTTTTTTTTTTTGCCAAAACGTCATGGTGCCACCCTGACCCAAAGTTTTAAAGAGGAAAATTAGGTAAAAGTTAACAGTAATGAATTTACTGCATTTGAAAGTTATGAACATTTCCTTTTTAAACGTATCATGGATTCACGGTTACTGAAATGCTGAAAATGACTTGTTTTGCAGGCCTGCGAGGCCCCTCCTCCGTCAAATTCCTATTTTAAACATTGATTGGGGTCCATCTTTGGTGAATCGTAGCTTCTGTGTTAAGGAATTCATACCAATAATTGACGATGCTCCTTGACAATTTGACATCAAAACTGCACGGCTTTAATTTTCAACTTCTAAAATGCCCTTTTGAACCTTGTTCACAGTAAAAGGACATAAAGGACGACAGTTTTAGGCAGTGACGTTACAGAACATGGCCTTGTTGAGGTTACGTGTTGGGGAACAACACCCGAAATTCTTTTAAAGGTCAAAAGTAGAAGTTGTGCTATGGATATCCTGTGGGAGCTTGCTTGTTAGGGAGCGTTACGAATTGATTTATTCTTCCCCCCCCCCCCCCCCCGCCCAGCGAAAAACCACGGGTTAGAGTGGATACGATTGTTGGCGTTATGGTTGATCATTCAACTCAATATTTATACGACACAGTCGTGATGCTATTTATAGAAGTATGTTGGTGTACGTCAGTGCCCTGTCTATCTCACAAATACCTTGTCCTCTATCGCATCATGTGTTGTTGTACACTACTATATAGTTGATGCTATTTTTCTCTGTCTTGAATTCCAGTGGGCGCCAATTGTGGCTTGGTTCTTCTTGAGAACAAGGGACAAAGCGAAGGTCACACTGTCGGCCACTCACTTCCAACTAGCCCTCCCTCTCTCTCTCCCTCTCTCATTCCCTCCTCCTCCCTCCCTCGACTCACTTTCGACTCGTCCTTCTCTTGCTTAACC
>JAHWFP010267745.1:31297-43239 GCA_023313725.1 Lithobius niger | reverse complement strand
GGCATAACTGCAATAAACTAAATCTAAGGCTAGTGCCAATATTTGTGATGAAAATGCGTTTAGTCCCGTCTGAAAAATCTCTAAGCAGCTATTTTCTGAGCTGTCGGATTATTTCCATATAAATATTAAGAAAAACATTAGATTTACTGCCTGTTTCCATATCTAAACGTCTGTAGTAAACACCTGGAAATTGATTGGACGCACCTGGAAAGCCTGGAAATGTCAGGGAAATTGAGAATTAAAAATAATTGTCTGAACCCTGATATTGCAAACTAATTTCTTAACCATAAACAGGGTTCATACCAACTTGGGAAGTCAGGGAATATCAGGAATAGTCAGGGATATGAAACACGGTTAGGCGGTTGTCATCGTGGCTGAGTGGTGAGAGAGCTCAGCCTGGTTGCTGGAGGTTTGAGGATCTGGTCGAACCCCTGGAATGGGGACCTTGGCAAAGTCCCCACCAGGACTGCCGGCCAGGGTAGCGTGAGAGGGGCTACCATGCTTCTTCAGCAGATATGGGAACTATTCTGGGACAATCTTTCACCCCCTATAGTGATCGAAGGTTTCCCCGGTTCAAATCCCTGGGTTGGTTCCTCCCTTTACCAGACATTTCTTCTTTTCATAAAAGTCTGGTAATGTTCCAAATTGAGCCGGTTCAGCCGCACGAGCATTAAATTGCGTTTAATGCCATTTTGGCTCTGATATCACTACTTTGATTGGCTGAAACTTGGCGGGTTCTTTCACCCTTGTGGGTTTTGATCTTAACCGTAGACAGGGCTCATACCGACCTGGAAAGTCATGGAAAATCAGGGGTATGAAACACGGTCAGGCATGTAGGAAAAGACTCGTAATGACGTATAAATATTAGAAACTAATTTCTTAACCGTAGAACAGAGTTCATACCGACCCAGTTTGTATGTGTTCTTAAAAACTAAAAACGTATGGAGACCTGCTTACAGGCTATTTTGTTTACTCTAATATTCTTTGCAACAATGCTGCTCCACGCTGAAAGCTCGGCCCTCAATATTGTTGTGGAATTCATTGTTAAAATTACCATTGTTGAACCGACTAACTCGTTGTCGCTTACTGTACACAAAGAACTTAAACTTTAGTCACGGGGCTGAAATTGCCCCCAAAACATTTTTAGGGAAACCCTTTTAGGGGCGTTTATATACTCGTGTTAAAGAAAAACCTTTTAAGCTCGATCTGGAAAAATATTTTCAGGGACAATACTGTGTGCTCTTTTCACGGCAAATATTCTGTGAGCCGATTGTGTGCTTTTTAGGGGGCACCGACGAAAGTTTAATTCGAAAATCGTCTAATGGGATAATTGTCTAATATCTGCTTAAATAAAAAATGTGGAAAATCATCTAAACGGAATATCGTATAACGGAAAATCATCTAAATGGAATATCGTATAATGGAAAATCATCTAAACGGAATATCGCATAATGGATAAACGTCTAACTGGACAGTAATATACCTGCGTATCTGATGTTATATGTTTAGCCGCAGCGAGCGCAGCAGCACGAGCAAGGCAGGGACATTAGACGAATTTCGTGTTAGACGATTTTCCATTATACGAACTTCGTGTTAGATGATTTTTCCATTATACGAATTTCGTGTTAGACGATTTTCCGTTATACGAATTTCGTGTTAGACGATTTTCCATTATACGAATTTCGTATTAGACGATTTCCATTACACGAATTTATTGTTAGACGATTTCCATTATACGAATTTCGTGTTATAGACGGCTTTCCGTTATACTGTTCTACGTTCTTCCAATTATGTGAATTTTCAGTTCGACGATTACCCCTCGCCCCCCTTTTTTAAGCTGAAACATTTTTAGGGCCGATTGTTGTGTTGGGGGCGGTGTGCCGGTTCTCACGGTGTACCACCGTACCAGAAATACCACAGTACCAAATACTGCGCATTGTTAAGATACTGGTATTGTTTTGATTTGGAAAAAGGTGTTAAAATTACAACAATAGTTCGTTTAGGTTTTGTGTTGAACGTCTCCTCATCAGTGCAACAATCGGGTGAAAGGGTTCAAAGGATATAACGAGCGTTAACCACTCCTGGTCATCTGCCCGAAGCCCTAAGGCCCTATGTCTGCAACAGCCAGATTCCCAGGCGGTCACCCACCCAAGTATCAATCCAGCCCAATGCTGCTTAACTTCGGGGATCTGACGAGAACCGGTGTTTCCAGCACTGCAAGGCCGCAGACGAAGATCAGCAATGGTACAATTAGAATTCTAAACAATGCATAAAAGTGGAGCAATTTTGTACTTTTACTTTGTTATAGGCCTAGTGTTAAATTCAAATTTTAGTAGACGGTTATGCAAATTTCGGGTGAGACATAGTTAAGCTAAAAGTCTGGGAGAAACATCAATAAATTTCCCCCATAAAAATTGTTATCAACAAAACAGTTTTTTCAATAAAGTGTCTTATGATTATTTATAAATCGGGTGTTACCACAATAGTACCGGCTATCTAAGTACCGGGAAAACCAAGTACCGGGTTACTCAGCTTGGTACCAGCACTGGCTGAAAAATGTCTGGTACCGACCAACTCTTGCCGACTGTGTTAAATTTTAGGGTTAATACCTTCAGTGCAAAGATAAAACGGGGAAAAGTTTGGCGTTAGGGTTACGCAACACAATCTCACAACGAAGAATTTCTCGCTGGCTAGTTATTTCAAAATTTCCATGCAGGATGAAAAAAATAAATTGAAAAAAATGTCACATTTTTCAGTTGTTTCGTTGTCAGTTATAGTATCCGCGGCCTATCTTGAGTCCGCCCCAGAACGAACACAGATAATCGATTGTACGTTTTTGGTAGCGGAGTGCCTTGTTGATATCCAAGATGGTTACAAAAACAATGGCGGCCGTCGATTAAAGCCACCCATTCCAGGAAGACACAGCCGCTCATAAGACACCTGCAGGATTCAAGATACGCCGAGCAGATAATCGATTGTACGTTTTTGGTAGCAGAGTGCCTTGTTGATATCCAAGATGGTTGCAAAAACAATGGCGGCCGCCGATTAAAGCCGCCCCCTCCAGGAAGACGCAGCCTCTCATAAGACATCTGCAGGACTCAAGATACGCCGAGCACATAATAATCGGTTGTGGTCCTTGAACATTTGTTGAGAAGTCCTGGAAAAGTCCTGGAGTTCTTTCACAAGCCCTGGAAGTCCTGACTATTGCAGTCTTGAGTAAACGTTATATCTTATAGTTTCTTAGAGTTAAAGGCACATTCCGCCTGCTTTATAACATTCAGCTTGCCTTGTAAGAGCCACGCGCAGATCGCCTCCGCCGCATTTTACCATCGCCAAGGTCAACTGAAATAGCTGCGTTCTTCGCTGCGAGAAACGCAGCTACTATCTCAGTTGGCTTTGGGAATAGTATACGAAACAGGATCAAGTTGAAGATTGTGTCGTCACAAACCGGAATGATTTTCGTATTTTAACATCACAATTTATAATTTTTTAGGTTGGTATACGTATAATTTTTCTTCGGCGATCTATTGGCATAATTAATTTTAATTTTTACCGCATTCGTTTTTTTTTTTTTTACAGTGACGGAGCTAGGGGTGTGCCAGGGTGGGCACACTCAGGTCATCACCAGAAGAGAAAAAGCTTTAAAAAGATTGCAGGCTAAACTTGACATTAGTTGAATAACCTGAGCTTTTATTTTTTTTAAATTTATTTAAGTTTATTTAATTATTCATTTTTGTACCAACTTTGCATTAATTTATTTTGTGTGTTTATGGGGCGTATTTACAAAAAAATTAAACTGCATTGAAGCTTACGTTGCGGTTTTAGTTGAATTAAACGGAATACAAGTGCCTAATGCGGCTGCCTTGAAAAAAAAGTCTCTGACCCACTTTACTTCCGGGTGTGCCCTCTGCCAGCCGCCCCACCCCCAAACAATTCAGTCCTGACGCCGTCACTGGTCTTTTAGATTTTGATCTCGTAGGAATTATTGGCAAACGATTAAAATTAGTACATGCGCACACACACATGAAACTTCGAGGTTATTGTAGGTGCGCAAAGGATCATATACGTGCAGGATACCATAATATAGTTCCCTAATATTCAGCAGAAAATCTCGTAGACGCCACATTTTAAAACGGATTGTTAGCAAGAGATTGACTAACGGTAAGTAAATAGACCTTTGGGGTCGTAGTTGATGTGGAGAATCAAGAAAAATGGCGCTAGGAGGAATGTCCCTTTAAAGTTAACAACAAACAACGAACTGATAGCTGCTCTCACCACTTACAAACTTTTTGAACTTGTCATACATACTATTGATCAAACATTATAGAGGAGAGGTAAAAAATATGTATATATTCTAAAACATACGTGCAAGTGTGTCTATACGCCCAATAAGGTATATCATGTCACTAAGTTTGATATGTGGTGTACAAATCGTGTAATTTATCGAACGAATGTTCGATGCGAGGCTTTTTTCCCCGTCCGTCGCTTCAACGTTGTGTTCTGCTGTATCAGTTTGTGAATATATTTATATTCTAGCACTGTATATTTTTTGTTTTTTTATATTTTGAAGGGAGATGGTGTTTTTATTGCAGAGTGGGGGTGGCCAGTGACTATTCCAAGTAAGGAGGGGGGGGGGGGGGGGGATGAAGAAGTCCCTAGCTTCCGTTGAATTTCTTTGATTTATTGCTGGTGGCGTTTACACGATGTGTCGTGCAAGTTACGTTGGATGAAAGGGTTGGGGGAAAAGGGTTGAAAAAAATTAGTATTGGATTTGTGAATAGGAAGCAGCGACGAGTTGCGTGTTTGATACGCTGACCAATCGAAATTTAGTCCAGCGCAAATAGAAGACATGCGTATTTCCCGGAATAATTCCACTCTTGCAGCCGTGTGACCAGCGTTAGTCCGTTACGAAGCAGACTGTCAGCAAGATGTCACAAGACAGCTAAAAGATAAATAAGTGGTGCTCGTGAGTGCACGCATGGGTTTTTGCTTAGAGCGTGAAACGTTTTTTAAGCCATAGTCTAAAAAAAAAAAAAATTACCATCGCGTGTCAGTGCTTTCATCAAACACACTTCCTGGATCCGATGACTATGGGTGCCCGAGCCCCACTCACACGATGATCGCCTCGAAACGAGTAGCCGTTCAGAGGTGTGCCGCAGCTAAAATCTTTGATCCAACGAAGACTTTCATCCATTATGCAACATTCTCACGTTTATCAATGGCTATAAGCGGCAACCTGCAACATTAAAATTTAAAATAACCTGCAGCGTTAAAAAATAAAGAAAAAAAAAACAGTTTGAAAAATCGTGAATAAAAATAATGTAATACAAAAAAAACACACCCCACACAAGCATTAATTTCTTTTGTATCTTCCAGAGAATCATTGAATTAATAAACCTTTAGTGACCTAATCTGATAAAAAAAAAAGTACACTACCCCACCTAATTCAAACCCAGGACATCCCACTTACTGACCGGGTCACGCTGTTTGAACTGGATATCGCTTTCGTTAAGTCTTTTTCGACGCCATTCAGTCGCTCAGGCCTGAAGGGATTAAAACGCGCAACAATACGTAATGGGTGTTAAATGATTAACCTCGCAACAGTAACGAAGTCTGGCAGTGAACGTTGCAGGAGACGGTGAAGGCAATACTGTGCAATTAGGAAAATGTTACTTAAATAAATTTCCCAACCTAACATGCGGACACCAATTTTATAACGATGAAACTAGGAACCGTCGGAGATTATGCGTGCACCGAGCATTCATGCTGTTCCATCTTGCCGTCACATGCTAATGCAGTAGTGCGTCTACATAATTAGATCGTATAAATCAAGACGACCACTTTTAAGAATTAAGTAAGAACTAGCTGTACCCCCGGCGTAACATATGCCGGCTAGCCGGTTCCCGCATACCTGAGCGTAACACTGTAGTGGGCCCCGGTTTCCCCTATTGTGTGGTCTCAATATCCCCATCTTTGCTCCCTCTTTAAACCCCTGCTGATTTGTGTTATGGAAGTAAATGTTTATTTTCAATGGAGGACGTTTCTCTGTTCTGATACCAAGCCCAACAAACCCAACAACGGTTGTGCATGCAGTGATTGTTACTCAACCAACTTTGAAACTCTTCCAAGTCGGCTCTTAAGAGCTAGCTTTATTAATGCAACATTTCAATTGTTATAGGCCACATCTGTTTGTTTGACATTGTCGGTCGGTCGCCCTCTTTCATTGTAGTGCATAATAATGATGAATTTGCTTGCCCAACCTAAGCGTATTATATATACATATCCAATCACTTTACACACGAAGAAATAATCGAATGGCAGTACATGGAGACCGGGTCCAGGTTGGGTCGGGGTTGGGGTCCAAATCAGGGTCGGGGAGGAGTGGCTAACAGAATGCGCTGATTGAGTGAGCGAAGCGAACGAAAATCGGCGTTTGTTGACCAGTATGCCCAAAAATTTGATTGTTCGGGTTTTTGTTGTGCATTTAACAAACACGAGGAAATAATCGAATGGCAGTACATGAAGACCGGGTCCAGGTTGGGTCGGGGAGGAGTGGCTGACAGGATGCGCTGATTGAGTGAGCGAAGCAAACGAAAATCAGCGTTTGTTGACCCAGTATGCCCAAAAATTTGATTGGTTGGGTTTTTGTTGTGCAGTCAAAAACACGTGGAAATAATCGAATGGCAGTACATGGAGACTGGGTCCAGGTTGGGTCGGGGAGGAGTGGCTGACAGAATGCGCTGATTGAGTGAGCGAAGCGAACGAAAATCGGCGTTTGTTGACCCAGTATTCGCTAAAGTTTGATTGGTCGGGTTTTTGTTGTGCATTCAACAAACACGAGGAAATAATCGAATGGCAGTACATGGAGACCGGGTCCAGGTTGGGTCGGGGAGGAGTGGCTGACAGGATGCGCTGATTGAGTGAGCGAAGCGAACGAAAATCGGCATTTGTTGACCCAGTATGCGCAAAAATTTGATTGGTTGGGTTTTTGTTGTGCAGTCAACAAACACGTGGAAATAATCGAATGGCAGTACATGGAGACGGGGTCCAGGTTGGGTCGGGGAGGAGTAGCTGACAGAATGCGCTGATTGAGTGAGCGAAGCGAACGAAAATCAGCGTTTGTTGACCCAGTATGCGCAAAAATTTGATTGGTCGTGTTTTCGTTGTGCATTCAACAAACACGAGGAAATAATCAAATGGCAGTACATGGAGACCGGGACCAAGAAAGGGGTTAGGGTTGGGGTCGAGTAGCTAACCGGATCTGCTGATTGAGTGAGCGAAGCGAACGAAAATCAGCGTTTGTTATCCAGTATGCGCAAATATTGAGTCGGGTTTTCGTTATGCATCCTATACCATCGGTGCGTAGTACGGGGTTCGTCTAGTTTTTTTTTTTTAATAAAAAGATAGATGTAAGTAAGGAATATGTTGTATTCATGTGTGGCGTCTGCCGCTTGTTCGTGCTATTAGAGTGTTTGCGCAGCTCAGTGATGCATGGGAAGATTTTGCTTGGGCGGGGGGGGGGGGGGAGGGGTGGGCGGTGGGTATCTGCTAACGAGCGTCCATGTTGCGCGTCTGCAGGCTGTCTTGCGCGCATCAGCCGTAAATTAAGGGCTAGTGGACAGACAGACGCTAGACCCCATTGTCACCGTGTGGCCAGTAATTGGAACGCCAGCCTCACCTGACGGTGTCACGCTCCAACTGGTGACCCATCCACCAAAAATCGACGGATAGCTATAGGGGTCATCCTCAGTTACTGTTGAGTTTTTTTTTCAGTTAAGTTAGACGTTGGAGCGTCTACTAGTTGCTTGTCAAGCTGGTGCAGTGGCGGCATTGGTGTGCACTCTTTATTGTTTTTTGGGAGGGGGGGGGGGAGGGGAGAGGTGTGGAGAATAAAATTAGATAGGTTTACTGGCTGTTGTGCAGTTGTAACACAATATTTGTTACTGCACAGTAAGTAAACGTAGCAAATTCTTGACATGCAGCCGTATTCCACGAATCCACTCAAGTGTGAGTGTGAGAGGGCAAATGTGAGTGTGAAAATCTCAGGCACGTCCATTTACCCGCATTAGAACGGGTACTGCAGCTGTTTAAAGTCAGGAATTGTATATGTAACATGCGTTAATGGCATAAAATAACTTAAATAACGAATTTCGGCAAGAAGGGTCAATTCAAAAAAAAATATGAATAGAACCTTTTTTGAAGAAAATTTTGTTTTTAACATAATTGGTAACGGATTAATTTTCAATCAGATGAACGCTTTAGACGCTAGAAGCAAAAAACTGTTTTTCGCGCCTTTTTTGGACGCCATCTTGAATTCCCCAAGGGTGCCAAGGCAGCATCATTATGTTTTGGAGTACGGACATATTGTAGAACATCTCTGTGCAAAGACATTTGGTGGAGAAAGTATTTTTAAGTTAGGCCAAAAATCAGCATTTGGCAACTGGACTGACTATACGTATTTTTCTAAGTTGAGCGATATTTTACACCCGTTTCCGTTTTATTTAAGGCATTGGCTGTAGTGAAGTTATTTTCGTGGATAATTTGGCAATATTTTGGTGGATTTATTTTTTTTAGTACCCCATTCGAACCTTTGTTTTAACCAGTCCTCCTTTCCGGTTTATTTTTTTATTTTTATCGGAGGTACGGATACATAGGATCTGGTTTTGGGGTTTGTACAACATCTCTGTAATGTGTGGCGCAGTGGCAACCGGGACCAGTGCACTGTGACTGAGGTTGGCGCTAATAACCTAGCTTTCGACGCGCAATAAAGCTTTCCTCCTCCCAATTCTTTTAAGAGCTGTTTAGCCCCCCCCCCCCTCCACTCCCCCCCCAAAAAAAAAAAATGATTAATACATTAACATACACTGTCCTGTTTGATATTTTAATTATTGATCAGCGTATCGGTGCAAGATTTTTCAGGTTTTTTCCAGTTTGGTACCCCTCCGACCTCGACATAAAGTTTTTTTCAGAAAGCATTAAAACAATAATCAAATTCTCTGACTTGAATTCCGGTATGCAAATGTGTTCACGGTCCGTTTCAACCTCACTTTTTGAAGTTGTGTAATAATTATTTGAAACGATTTCCTCGAACTTCCAACAAGGTACACTTACGTCCCCCCCACTGAGAAACGCAACGAATTCCAGGTAAAAGAAAGGCACACCGTGGTCATCATCTTTTCCTGTATCACCTTGTTAGTTCGCTCCCCAGGAAAATAAATAGCTGGCGGAGAAAAGGCTATAACTACTGTTGGTTTAACACTTGGCACAACACGAAGCGCATCTGCCCGCGTGTCGTTGCCATAAATCCACTTGACGCTCTCGTTAAAATGGAGCCCCCCCCCTCCCACTCCCCAACCTCCCCTTCTCACCCAACACCCCAAACTACCGGGCTTGATCGTAAATCCTGCAGCGTTGGGTGGCCACCGAGGCGGGGACGTGGCCTACCACGGTTGGGCCAGTATTTTAGAAATGATTAAGGATTGTCCAGAGCTAATCTGTATCTATTTCTGTAGCTATTTATGATTATTTTTCTCATGCATACATTCGCAGTATGTGTATGAGAAAAATAATTGGATTGCCCTCCCTGACATAAGCAGCTGTATTTTTCACTCATGACTCTCTTGCTGTGGTTTATTACTGTGGTTTATTTGTGGGAACTTAAAAACACACGCATCTGGTATCGATCTGTATTAATCTCGATTAATCTACTTAACTAGAAATTATATACATTCCGCCTTGCCCAAATCAATGTCATTCGTCGGTCAAAGACGGCGTGAATGAGGGAATTTAAATTTCAATTTCAATATGAATATTGAAAAAGTAGGGAGCCAAGGACTCGACCTTGGGGAACACCAAACGAGGTATATGTCTCATTGTCTCATGAATAGATATTTGACTTCAATGCATACCTTTGCAGTATGTGTGTGAGAAAAAATAACTGGATTGCACTTCGTTACTGTAGCAGCTGTTAAGCTATATCAGGACTGTATTTTTCATTCACAGTTGCTGAGGTTTATTTGTGAGAACGAACGAGCGAGCACAAGCATCTAGTCTCTTGTCTACTTAATGTACGGAAACTATAGAAATTATGCATTCTGTCTTGACCAAATAATGCCATTCTTCGATCAAAGACATAGTGAATGAGCTCTTTCAAACTACAATTTCGAAAAAGTAAGGAGCCAAGAACTTCACCTTGGGGAATACCAAACGAGGTATTTGTCTCATTGTCTCACGTAGATATTTGTGTCAAGCGTACTTTCCCAATGTGTGTATGAGAAAAATAATTAGATTACCGTCCATGACTGTAGTAGCTGTTCAGGTATATCTGGACTGTATTTTTCATTCACAACCTCAAGTTGCTGTGGTTTATTTGTGAGAAAGTATACGAACACAAGCATCTGGCCTCTTGTCTCTTTAATTTATACGTAAACTGGAAATTATACATTTCGACTTGACCAAATCAAAATCTCAGTCTTCGATGAAAGGTGGCGAGAATGAGCGAATCCGAACTACTTTTTATTGAAAAAGTAGGGAGCAAGGACTCGGCCTTGGGGAACACCAAATTTAAAAACGTCACGATAGAAGTTACATAACCGATCGTGTGTCAGCCGTCTGTTTATTGGGTGTAAGACACGGAGAAGGAATTGCATTGACAAGATATCGACGTATCTCTAACATAGTCCCAGCCAGATGCACCGTTGTGCTGTCCTGGATAGTGTGTCCTATTCTTTCAGCAGCTATGGGATTTGTAACGCGCCAATACAGGACAATTTTTTAGCATTCATTGATTGCAAGTCTTTGTTCGAATCCGTCGTTTGCCGTTTCCGTTGCAAGACTGCTTTCTACTAAAAGAAAAAAAAAACGTGCATTTTTTATTTTGTAACTGACACTTAATGGTGGACTTGATAACAGGAGTGATTTGTTCCCGAAACGCCACTGTTTAGTATTTTGCAAGTTGCTCATTTTAGCTTTATTTTACTAGAAGAAGAAAATCTAAGATATTAGAAACAGGGCCACCGATTTCTTCAGGCTTTAGGTTAATATTAGTATAAGCGTGTGGCATGACTGGGCTTTTTCTGGCTTTGGGCCTGTGGGAAAAAGTCCGTGTAGTGTATCACTACCTCTCGGTGCTCATGACTAGAAATAAACTTGTCCTTTAACTTGTGGTTAAAAATTAAGTGTCCCTTATACGGTTCAAAAATTACCCTTCAGATTTAAGAGTTCTAATTAAGTATCCTTTCCCTTAAATTAGGGAAAAATTAAGTATCCCTTAAGTCAAGGTTCAAAATAAAGTATCCAGTAATTTAAGGTTCAAATTTAAGTGTCCCTTAAGTCAAGGTCCAATTAAGGATCCGTAAGTCAAGGTACAAAGTAGCACTATCCCTTAACGTAAGGTTTGAAATTAAGTATCCCTGAAGTTAAGGTTTAAAATTAAGCATCCCTTAACTTAAGGTTCAAAAGTATCGCTTAAGGTAAGTATCCTTAAGTTATATGAATACAGATGCAAACCTAATTACGTTGCCTTTTCGACTTATATGTCAGACTGCCTGAGCGGGGAATCGAACCCAGGACCTTTGAAACCAAAGGCCGAGGTCCTACCGCTGAGCCAGACTGAAAGGCCGTGTCAGTTTGGCTCAGCATGAAGTAATACCAGCACCGGAATAGTTTTTGATAAAAATATAGCCTATAAAGGTGCACATGTAAAACAATAAAACACGACGTTTCGGGGATAATTTGCACCCCGTTATCAAGTGTGGATATCCGCTCAAAGGCTTCGTACACAAATAAAAGAACACAAAATCATGTTATGGCAGACACATCTTAAAAATAAAAAATTTTAAAAGTTTAAAAACCAAGAACCTATGTATTGCTGGCCGAAACAGCAAATACAGTAGGGTGACCAGCAAGACGACCTCTTCCCTGCGAGTGCAGGTAAGAAGTGA
>JAHWFP010267745.1:12160-30897 GCA_023313725.1 Lithobius niger | reverse complement strand
TCACTTCTTACCTGCACTCGCAGGGAAGAGGTCGTCTTGCTGGTCACCCTACTGTATTTGCTGTTTCGGCCAGCAATACATAGGTTCTTGGTTTTTAAACTTTTAAAATTTTTTATTTTTAAGATGTGTCTGCCATAACATGATTTTGTGTTCTTTTATTTGTGTACGAAGCCTTTGAGCGGATATCCACACTTGATAACGGGGTGCAAATTATCCCCGAAACGTCGTGTTTTATTGTTTTACATGTGCACCTTTATAGGCTATATTTTTATCAAAAAGTTTGGCTCAGCGGTAGGACCTTGGCCTTTGGTTTCAAAGGTCCTGGGTTCGATTTCCCGCTCAGTCTGACTGACATATAAGTCCGAAAGGCAACGTAAATAGGTTTGCATCTGTATTTAGTTATTTCTTGTGAGCCTTTGGCTTTCCCGTCTTTTATCCTTAAAGTTACGAGACGTAAGATTCAAAATTAAGACTGTTTTTCCATCCCCATTAAATTCTTTCACCTGCAGAAGATAAAAATACAAAAAACAAAAATAAGGATAACATTAAAAATAAAAAAAAAAACCCACGTCTTCCTCTAAACATTTTTGTCAAAACACCTCACGGAATTATCTCCTTGTGAAGTGCGAAGTATAAAATTACAGTCGTTGTGCCAGGCGCCAAACTGCGCCCTCCCCCCCTGCACGTTTATTGGCGTGATTTGCATCTGTTTGCAGTGTGAGCCAGCAGGACTGCGGACATCATTAGTAGTAGCGTGGGCTCTGTTACGTGGACAGATTGACTGAAGACCTACGGCGTTGTTAGGCACCTTGGTTCCCTTGGGAAACGGGAGCCGGGCAGAATTTATACCGACAGCCTTGCCAATATGGCCGTCCGTCCACTCGCCTGCCGCCTGTTTGTTTATATATCTGCGCGCGTCCCAAATAGTGAAACTTGTTTAGCGCTGCTCGTAATCGGGTCAGTTCAGAGAAATGCTACAGGCCTCACGACTATTGTTACATTGGGTGTCTTCATAGTTACAAAAAAATTGTATATTCGGTTTAAAATATTCGGGGTGGGATTATCGCTCGCGAATGGAGATTGCGCATCTGGGAAAGTTTTGGGGAAGTAGGGCCACATATATCGGGTGAGGGGGTAAAATATATTTGGCCCGAGGTGACTAACAAGCGCTGATTTTCGTTCGCTTCGCTCACTCAATCAGCGCATCCTTTCATTAATTTCACCATTACCTATTTGTGCTAGTCCTATTGTGTAGCCCTTGATCCTTCCTCTATAGTATACATGGTATTACACAATTAATATGCTGCAAACGTTGGCTCGTTATAGAGGGCATGGAAACAATCAGCAACTACCACCCCCCCCTCCCCAATATACCGCTCACGTCTAAAATGATGGATTTGAGTATGGGTCCTTGCAAAGCCCCTATACATTGCTGTGAACGTGTACCCAGTTACGTTCCGATATCTTATAAGTGTCTTTGATTTTTGCCGAAACAACGGTTTTTGTAAGCAAACCTCTACACCCAGTATTAGCACGGCCGGCCGGCAGTGCTTATTAGGGCGCATTTACATAGCGGCTCGCCTTCGCATTCTCGCAGCTAGAACTCACTCGCGATGGCAAAGGTGACATTGCCATGGTAACAACGCTATAAATTGGATTAGCTAAATCCGACATCGTTTGAGTAAATACTTGCAGTCTTATAATCCGTGCCAATAATGTAAAGAATTCCTCATGACGAAACAATTTTCCCAAACGCTTCTGAACTCACGTTATTTGCTGTTTTCGTTGCGAGGCGACAGACATAAAACCGCCGCCATGTTGGAATTTGAGGTGATTTCTAGCTTCTAGGCTTCAGAATTCAATACTGCAACGTGTAACAAAGTGACAATTGGCGAGGCGCACAGGATCGGTTTATAGCTCACTCATACAAGATGCAACGACGCTCGGGTGCGGGGAAATTAACATTGTTCTTGTATCTTGTATGAGTTGTTATTATAAGCCAGAAAAATCGTTCTCGAACGTGCGGCTTAGGACCAGGCTTTCGATAAAAAAAACCGTTCGTTCTGGACAACCAAAATGAAATTGTCTTGGTTTTCGCTTAAATCTTCAAGTTTCAAACCATGGGGTACGAAGTCTCTAATTTTGAGGCCTAATTGTCTCAAAATTGGGCGGCCGACATGACTGAATGACTTATTTAGTTATTGTTCAATGCGGGCTTCGGGAAGCCAGTTGAATTGTTTCGGCGATTGTTTGCCACGAACCTTGTTTGTTTGTTTGTTTATTGAGAGCCAAAAAGACCTTTAAGTCATACGCTCTACACTAAATGAACCCTAACCTAACTTATACCACGAACCTGCATGTCTGCAACAATGCAAAATCAGCTACCCATTGAGAGGACACATGCTGATTCTAGACACACGCTAGTGTGTTGCCGTCAAATAATAGACATGGGATAAAGTTTGGTCGGATAACTTAAATAAAAATTTCTAATGCTCCGTTTTTTCGCCAACAAAATTGGGTGGATATAACCGTACAAATGAGAGACCAGACCGTAGCAATTACAATAAAATGGAAGCGAAAAAAGCCAACAAATTAACTGAACAAAAAATGGCTTCACCGTTTAGAAAAAAAAAGCATTAAGCTCGTATCCCTATACTCACAGCTGTGATGGTACACGAATAAAAACGGATTAGAGTTCAGTCGAACGCAATTAACTATGATTGAACTCCAATTCCAGGGAACAAGGATTGCGTATGCACACGCATACATGTACATCACTAAACAAACAGAACGAGTAGATATTTCACACAAAAATATACACACACAAAATATAATATATACCCACCCACACATGAAACAGAACGAAAACCTAAACCCACAAACACATACAAAGCAAATGCCATAAACTGCAGAACACCTACAAAATTGAAAGATTAAAAATGCATATACAAAATGAACACGTAACTACTCGCACGAACTTGATATAAAACAGAAACCATCAAACACACAGGCCAAAAAGCTACCTTAACTAGAAGTCTGCTTGTTTCACAAATTATAAATGCATACAAAATTCGCATATAGCCACCAATATAAATATACTTAACATACACACACACACAAACATTAAACATTTCAAACACAAACTGCGTTCACTTTCTGACATAACAATTGACTAAGGACAGTCCTTGTTCCCTGGAATTGGAGTTCAATTATTGACTCGAACGCTAATCCGTTTTTATTTGTGCACCTTCACAGGTGTGAGTTTAGGGATACAAGCCCTAATGCTTTTTTTCTAAACGCCGAAGCCGTTTTTGGTTCAGTTAATCTCAGTAACGGTTCGTTTTCGGATATGGGTTCATTATTCGATAGGATGAAACGCAGATGGGGAAACTTTTCCTGACATTCGTGCCAGTATGGCTCAGCGGTAGAACTTAGGCCTTTGGTTTCAAAGGTCGTGGGTTCAAATCCCCGTTCAGGCAGTCTGACATTTAAGTCCAAAAGGCGACGTAAATAGGTTTGCATCCTTATTTATGGGTAAAACCGCTCAACCGTTTTTCATTATATTAATGGGACACCCTGCATACTTACTGTGTATAGTATTCCATTCTTTAAAAATAAAACGCCAACATTCAATTTGCAACACTTTGTAGACACCAACTTAAACGTTAATGTTTATCTTACAAGCCGTGATAAAGATAAGCGTTTTTTGTTAACCGTAATTTTTAGAAGCACACGGTTTGTAATAAAAACACTATCTGTTTTATTTTAAACCCTTTTCTGCCGCAACAACGTTTAATAACTTTTTTTTTACATGTGTTTGTAAAGTGTTGCAAATTTAATGGTGTAGAGCAGCCGTCATGTGACGTCATATAGGCTACGAGAACCATTTGGAGGTAATAGCTACAAGGTGCACTAGATTAAAATGTAACGGAATACAACGGCACTTCTAGTCAAGACAGTGCTTTGAGAGTGGATTTCTTAGGCTTAAAAAAACGTTGTTTTCTCCAACAACAAAAATCGCGCGTTACAGGCTTAAGAAATCCAATCTAATTTCATTGGGGTCAGTAAGACGACCTCCTTTTCGCCCTCCAGTGCCCCTTGCAGCTAACCCAGTTACTGGCTCCACCATAGAGTTATACACAATAATACTACGTTGTGTCACTGCCCTATAGAGCAGTGACATTTGCCGCCATATTGGTACCAGATTGGCACCAGTATGGGTTTTGGAGGGCATAACTACAAGGTGCACTACATAAAATTGGAGGGAAAAACAACGGAAGAGCGGATTTCTTAGGCTTGAAATAACGTTGTTTTCTCCAGCAACAAAAATCGCACGTTTTAGGTCTAAGAAATCACTCTTTCACAGCATCGGCTTCAGTATGACGCCCTTCTGTTTCTCTCTATAGTGCTCCTTGCAGCTAACCCATTAAGGCTCCAGCATAGAGTTATGTACTGTACAATAATACTACGTCGTGTCACTGGCCTATAGTGTCTTATGTAAAACTTATTTCATGTCTGCAACACTACACAAAAGCTTATGTTTTGCACCGTTTTTTTAGGTCACGGTATGTGTAAAGCGCTTTGGCTTATTTTTTTTTTAAATGGTGAAAATAATCTTAACAGTAATTTGTCAATCGTGATGTGCTGTGATTTGATATTGGTGAATTTATGACTTTTTTAGCTGGTGGTGTTGGGTGCTATCTATTGTTGGGCGTCGTTCGAAGCGGCCTATGTGACCTACCTTGTTTCCACATATTTCAGTCGCGGCCCTGCACATATTCGGAATGAAGTAGTAGGCTTGCGTACTGACTAGATCTCGGGGGGAAAAAATGGTCATTTGTGTCAGGCGTCTTGTTTTAATTAAATGTTTGCTGCGGAAGTTGATGCACAAAGACTTTTCATGCTATCGTGTTGTTAAAAGTTGTTGCATGTAGGCGAATTGTATATAGGTGTTATTAGGTATTTTTTTTTTTTAATTACATGGGGGGGGGGGGACCTGATGGTTTAAGCCAAGGTTAAGAACACGATAATGCTGTGAAAAGGTGCACTGAATTTTGGAAACGAAGGAACAACCAGTTTTGGGAAAAAAAACTTGTCTTTATAAAGAGAAAATTCCTGATTCCGGTTGTTGCATGTTAATTTTTTATTAATTTTCTTTAATGCAGTTCTGCAGGGCTTGTGAAAATGGTTTGTGGGTGATAAAATGTGTCTCCACACCGGTCGGCTTCATGTTGCGCAACCTAACAGTATCAGCTGAACAACTAATTGCCATACCGTTTCTAGTTGCCATGAAAATATACATTACCTTACTTTTAGCATTCTCCTTCCCAGTGATGTTTGATATAGAGAAATTGAATAAAGAAATGATGTTTGATGTAGAGAAATTGAATAAAGAAATGTCTCCGCGCCACTACCCTCTGTGCATCCTACTGCGCGGCGTCCATCGTATACAACTCTTGAGTAGCGTTCCGTCTCATCTTTTCTTCTCTACCTTCTGCCCTGTGAGGCGGTTGTGCTGTTTGAAGCTCCAGGATCTACGATTCCGTTGGGAATGTCTCGCACAAAGGGTGTGCCTTCTGCGAATTCACTGGACCCCCTCGAGTTGGGCGGAGAAGTCATCATTTTGGATTCTGGTCAGAGCTCTTTGCCTCCGACTGTTCCGATCCTTTCTTGTCCGATTCCGCGGTTCTGGCGATTCGGCCCGATGATACTGCTACTACGTCTCCGGTTTTGTGCAGTCAGCCATCTCAGAGTAAGGAACTGCATTCCCTTACCAAGGACCTGTTCCGTGCCAAGGAACATTATGCTCGGCTGAAACGTCAGGTCAAGGCACGCAAGGTAACCGCCAAGGCTAGGGTCTCTTTCCTGGTAAGCCCACTTAACCTCTCCTCGCGTTCCCTTCATTGTTCTGCCGCCTCTCATTCCGTTGTCTCTGAACGCTTGAAGGAACCGCTCTCTAAAGAACAAGTCCACGCCCTTATGGACTCTGCTATTCGCACTTTCAAGAGAAAACTCCCGGAACCATCCTCTTATACCCGGGCTTGGGTGGCTGCTGCGTCAAAGAGGCCTCGTCTTGTGTCTCCAACTCCGTGCCTTCCCATCATCCTGACCAGGTTCTGCCACCTGAACCGTTTCCAGTGCCTGCTGTTGCGGTTCCTGAGGATCGTCTTACCTTCTTCGATGATGACGATCGTGACGCTTACCGATCACACGATCCGCCTCAGTGTGGGAATACGGATCCCTCCTTTCCAGGTGAACCAGGTGGTTCCGTCCGAAATCCCGTTACCTGAACTTTTAAAGACCATTCCTGACTCCTTCCTCTACAAACCCTCTCCCGATTCTGCTGAACCCTGCAAGAACCGTGGACTTTTGACTGGTTTTGGCTTCGGTCTTCGTGGCCAGCTGCCCCATCAGCCTCCTGTCCTGGGTTAATCAACTACATTGCTCATATCCTGCTTCGTACCGGCGGCATTCTTCTAGGGAATGGGTTGCCCTGGAATTAGACAATGATGCACGGCCCGGAAAAGAAATCACCTTTTTCCGGCCCTCTGGCGATGGTAGCCTACTGCAAACCCGCGAAATTTCTATATATATCCCCAATCGAAATTCCTCACAGCGGAAGCCAAGATGGACTTTGGTTCCTCTCTATTTTTTCCTCGTCGAGCTGTGGGTCCGCTTGTTGTGCTAAGTGACAACGGTCACCTTCTTCTCCTGGGACTCCGGGCCGCTTCCCAGGCCGATCTGCTCAATACCGCCGCCTCCAGATACGCGATAGCTGGTGTTCTTTATCAACCAGGTTTTTCGGAAGGGATATGTATCGCCCACCTACCACTCCATGAACTGGTTAACTAGAGAACTTTTTAACTCCACCCTGCTCCTACGCAAGGTTCTACTTAACACAGCCTCAAACCTCCACGATTCCATCTGTCAACTAAGCTAACCAAATTTGAACCCAGAACTACGCGGTTACTAGCCAGGAGCTCTTTACCATTGCTGGGAGGACCCCTGGCTACAGCCTACAGCCCAACTAGGTTAGTAGATGAGCGACAAAGAACAGCGTTCAGCCAGAGGCGTTCCCCGGTGGAGCCCCTGGCTATTAAGCAGGAACGTCCACGGTTCGAGTACCAGTCGGAGCAGTTGCTTTTTTTCTTTCTTAAATTTTAACTCGTAAGTATTACGAGGCCAGTTCTTAGCTCTAATTTTAACATAAAAAGTTTGCATTTACTTAAATGCAAACTTAGTTAAATGGTTAGTTACTTAGTTAAATGGTCGGGGCTCAAAAACTGGCCATGTGAATTATTATTATTCCCGCCGACTTCTGGGGTCGAATCCGAACGCCCTGCGACTGTCCTTTACATGTGGAGCTGAGTTCACCACTGAAAAAGGTTTAACAGATTCTAAGCTCTATTGGGTGCCTTTTAACTAATCATGGGTCCGTCCCGGTAGTACAGTTGGTAGTTGACCCAGCTAGTAAACAGGGGAGTCGTGGGTTCTGAGTCCAATTCGATGCGGTTTTTTTTTTTTTGTTTCTTTCTGTAAGATAAATATATGTTGTATTCCCAAAGGGCCAGTTTTTAATCGTTTGCTTTGATAGGCAAACAATACCTTTACCTTTATAAAGCTGCTGAAATTACGTTGTTTAACTGAGTTCCGTGATACTAAAGCCCATAATGCCCCATTTTGAATTGCACAGGGTTCGTACACGGCCTTGAATTCCTTGAAAAAGTCTTCAATTTGACAACCGAAAATTCAATTAGGCTCGAAAAAACCTTAAAAATTTTAATTATTTTAATTTTTAAGGTTTTTTCGTGTGTTAGATCCTTAAAATGGCCTTGAATTTTGTGAGGGTGCTTTGTGTTAGAAATAAGGTTAATGCCATAACACATACCTAAATAAATATTACTGTTATGGCATTAACCTTATTTCTAACACAAAGTACCCTCAGAAAATTCAAGGCCATTTAAGGATCTAACACAAAAATTTTAATTTTTAAAGTTTTTCGAGCTTAGTTGAATTTTCGGTTGTAAAATTGTCGGCTTTTTTCAAGGAATTATATACCTAAATAAATATTACTAATTAATAAATGGATAGAAATAATTTGTCAGCCGAATCCATTTCTTCTGTGAGCGATGCTCCCTTCGGATTGGACGAGACAGAAAGAGAGAAATGCAGTGCAGTGCAAGCAATTTTTGCTAGAACGGGCAGCTGAGCAAGGGCTGTTCCACTGGCAGTTAGCTGCTGTATTTCTCCTAGTTTCTCCGTGTCCATCGGGGATAGGGCGGACATAATCTTCGTCATGGTTTAGCTTCCCAAATAAGAGCATAATGGTGGCAACGATGACCGACATCTGGCAAAATACTGGAATTTTAAAAGGCAAGTCTGAGAGTGTACTGTGCGTAGAGACTTGAAATTGGTGGTAAGTTAGCCTTGAAAAGCCTTGGAAAAAAAAGCCTTGAAAATGGTGTCGTCTCTTACGTGCGAACCCTAATTTGCAATCTTTTGCCTTCTTTCACATCCCCCCCCCCTCCCAACCACCACCAACCATAATTCTCACCCTTTTCAGGGTTCAGACAAAACCTGGAGAACCTGAAAATCTCAGGGAAAATGAAAATAGAGCCAACATTTCAGGGAAATTACAGGGAAAACAGATTTTTGAAAATCAGGGAAAAGACAGGGAAATTTGCAAATATATGCCTTTGAGCGTGATCTGTAAGTTCTATTGGATTTGCAGATCAGAAACAAAATGCTAGGCTAGTAGCAAATATTTAATTTGTGCTTTAATATGTTCAAGTATTTTAGATACCACTTCAATAAGGCAAATCTTTGCCTTGACCCAACATTTGTGATGAAAATGCGCCTAGTCTCTCAAAACATCTATTTTTTTGGGATGTTGGATTATTTTCGTACAAGTATTGATAAAAACGTTAACTACTGCCTATTTCCCTGCTAAACGTGTTATAAGCACCTGGGAATTGCCATTGGAAGCACTGGAAAGCCTAAAAATGTCAGGGAAATTGAGAATTAAAAAATTGTTTGAACCCTGTTTTTGAAGCTCTCACTCCTCTTATACCACTAGAGCAGCGTCCAGTGACGTCATTTTGTTACTAGAGAGATACCTACAAGGTGCACTAGATTGAAATGGTGGGTTAAACAACGGCCCTTCTAGTCAAGCCAGTGCTTTGAGAGTGGCTTTTAGGCTTAAAAAACCGTTGTTTTCTCCAATCCCTTATGCTGCTTAGGTTGTTGTAATTGGAAATTAAAGATTCCACTTGCTTAAAAATGTCAGCAACTGCCAACAAATCGACAAAAATCGCGCATTTTAGGCCTAAGAAATCCAGTCTATAATAGCATTGGCTTCAGTAAGACGCTCTTCTTTTCCCCCACCAGTGCACCTTGCAGCTAACCCAGTAACTGGCTCCACCATAGAGTTATATACAATAATACGACGTCGTGTCACTGACCTATACATCACGACTGGATCGCAACAATGAATCCGGATCCCAGCACTCCGCCGTGGATCCAGCACTCGTTTGTGTTAAATGAAAAATGAAAGAAAACAAACAAATGTAATAATGATATAATAGAACATTGTTTGCAAAGCAAAACAGCTCGGGCAAGACTGATTTACGTAAAAACCCAATTTACTTTTAAAAACCCAATAAAAATTTCACCAACAGCGCGGAAAAACAGAAAACAAAGTTGGGCATTAGTAAGTTGGTCTGTACAATACATTAAAGAAACAAAAAAAAAAAAACATCGTTCAACAATTCACGTTACACACAACATTGCAACCACTGTTTTGCAAACGTTGGGGTCCGTAAAAGAATAAAGCAACCGAAAATAATCAACTAAAAAACATTTTTTGAAAACAACACCACCACCTCAAACGAAAAAAAAATCGTTGAAGAATTCATGTTAATTATTACAACATTGCAACCTGTTTGAAAATTAAACGTTGCTTTTTCGTTGGTTGTAGCATTGCTGTCTTATGAATATTCCACACACACTTTCTTCTGACTAAACACTACAATGCAAGCCACTCGCGCTCACTAGCGCTCAACGAATGTACGTCAGTCTGATAGCTTCAAATCGGGTGAGAAGAAGGATATCGTCCGCTTTCCTCACCTCGACATTGTTAGATCCCAGCATTCGGAAAGCGGGCGATATCCTACACTTCTCAACCGCTTTCTTCTTCTCCGCACTCTTGTAACAATGGAACAGTGTAGGATCGCAACAATGGTTTTCGGTTTGGGTGCTGGGATATCTCAACACTCGGTGCTGGGATATCTCAGCACTCCTCTTCTTTTTTTTTTACATATGTCACAAATACGGTATAAACGCCAACAACACGAATCTCCTTTCGTAATTTTATCAATGACGATTAAACACAGATCAAATACATCCAACAACCAAAATAGAAAGCAGAGTACGAAGCTTTCGTATTCAAGAATTATTAAAATTCAGAAATGCGCTGCAACTTTAAAAAAAAAAAAAAAAAAAGACTACGAAACTTTCGTAATGGAAGAATTAAAATTCATCACAACATAACACAGTTGTAGGAAATTCAATGTGGCACCATGAATGTTTGCTTTAATTGTTCATCGTTAAATTCGCTGGATTTTTGTCAGTGGTTTGGTTACCGTGTAAAACATCAGATGCTGCTACCTAGGACGATATATGGTAAACTGCGTTTACCGGACAAGCAGATCTACGGCTTAAGGTGAAGCCATCATCGATACCTCCGCTTTGAGATTATGGGATGGCAGCCGCCATAATGATTGGCGTGGGGTACACAATGTTCGAGAAACACAAGTCCGACGAATAGGGAAAAACACGCATGGCTACAGTTACACTGTGATACTCTTTGCAAATTTATCCTAGCACAGGAAAAACGTTTGCACTAATATCCCAATAGCTGTTCGATTTTAGAAATTGATTTTTGCATCAATTTAAAGATATACGGTACACATACATACAAGATATACATTTTTGGTAATCTGCTCAATACATAATTACCTAATTCGCACAATTACGACAGAAATGATGAATTATGGGATGTGTATTCTAAAACGATATTATGTAAACCGCAATACGGTAATTCTAAAATATTTTTATTTACTTATTTTAATTACAAAATGATTGTAACCCCCTACAAAGAGCATGACAGCAATTTCAAATTAAAACAACAATTTCACGAATCTCATTCAGGCGAGAGCAGAGATGGAACAGGCGTGAAAGGGGTACATTAAGAGGCGCCGCCATATTCTTCTTGCCTGAATGAGAATCGCAAAATTGTTGTTTTAATCTGAAATTGCTGTTATGCTTCTTATAGTGGTTTACAATAATTTCGTAAATTAAATAAATAAATAAATATATTGTAGGATTAGCCTTTGGCGAATCTCATCAGATCTCATTCAGACGAGAATCGGAAGTTGGCTGGCGCCATGTTGCGTTGTTGACGTCGGCCAAGCGTTGGATGGAAGGCAGATCGCGAAGGTTTGTAATGCATTATTTCTAGTACAGTTGCCACCCCCTACTGCCACCATCATATCTTCACTAGAACGTTTGTACGCCGCTTAACTATCGTTAGCACTAACTAGTTCAAATGCAACAATAAGTCAACGCGTGGTAACAATGACGGGTCGTGCGGAGAAGGCGAAAGCGGTTGAGAAATAGGATGTTGCCTGTTCTCATGATGAACCCAACAATACCTCGGGCGCTTCGCGCCCTCGTTATTGTTAGAGCTCAGCACTCGGGAAACGGGTGAGATCCTATACATCTCCCGCTTTCCTCATGCTGGAATCCAACAATGGCTCGGACGCTGCGTGCCCTCGACATTGTTAGATCCCAGCACTCGGAAAGCAGGCGATATCCTGCACTTCCTGATCGCGCTGTAGGGCACAGATGTATAAAGCAAAGGTGTTTGACACCCTCTTAAGCACCCTAATGGGTTTACGGTGCTTTTAAAAACCATGCTTTGCACATATGGACGCCTTCCACCTTTATTATTTTTTTTTTTTGCTCCGGTAGTTTTCTAAATTCACGATTGCCGTTCTTTATTTCCAATTACTGTTGAAAGCTGAACCGTACCTTTTTAACCTTGTTCTTTGTTCTCGTTCGCTGGTCCACAGTTTTCACATCATTAATTTCAATTAACGATGACGTGGGGGGATTGTAGATAACACCGATCATATTTTATATCTCTTTTCCTGTCGGTGGGGGGGGGGGGGGGGGGGTGGGGGGGGGGGTGGGGGGGCTTAGTTGACCAACCAGACGGTTGCTCACGTCATACTCTTTACATCGCTGCTGCTTATGGTTTTTTTTTTCACAATTTTGATTATTATCATTTTTAAATCCATACTACGGGGTTACACGGTGTTTATTAATTAATTTTAATGAATTCTCTCGCTTATGGCGTGCGTGCATACATTTGCGTCGCGGCTCTTTACCTGATTGGCTAAAGCCCGGATTCACGTGACCCCGCCGGCGACCTTTATCTCTCGTGGTGACCGCGATTCGCGTGAGGTGTGCGCGTGGAGAGTGACACAGGTCGAGCCTCCCCTACCCCCCTTGCCCCACTCAGTCTGTCCGCCATTTTGAATGTAGTCGCTGTGTAGCACCCCTTGCACTCGTTTCGTTCAAGGAATTGTTCTTGTAGAGTATTGCACAAATATCGCAAGTAAACGGAAATATCGCAAGGTCAGTTTCGTGAGAGTTGTACGCGCGATATTATCGTCGTGCGACGTTGAAGCTGAGGATTCCGTCGGCGCAATGAAACACCGTGCAGCACCAAAATATCGAAAAATTTCCCGGTCTTACTTTCTCGTCCCTTCGCCAGGTTTCTTCTCCTTTCTATAACGTCTAGAAAGGCATTTTATCCATACGAGCGTTAGTGTGCTTCGTATGACATACGGCTTAAAAAAAAATTAGCCAACTTTCTAAACTACAATAGAATCCCACCTCATAAAGAATTAAAAAGGACTGTATTCCAATTTTTGATACCTCAAGTCGGCAAAATCAAAGGCTTTGATGTTATCTCTAGTTTACAGGCTACATGTAGGCTACTGCCTCGAGTTTGTAAGCTACTGTCCAGGCTACCGTCTCGAGGTTCAGGCTACTGTCTCGAGTTTATGGGCTACTATCTAGGCTATTGTCTGTAGTTTATTGGCTACTGTCTCTAGTTAGTAGGCTACTATCTGGACTACTGTCTACGCTACTGTCTCGAGTTTGTAGGCTATTGTCTAGAAAAGCTCAAAGGTGAGCGACTGACGTGATGTTGTCGCACCTTTTACTGGCGTGAAGACGAGTTGCCCGTTATGTTCGTGTGCACCTACGTGGCTTAACGTAGTTTTTAACTGCAGAATTCTGTATAACGCCGAATACAGTTAAGTCCTGTATTTGTTTTGAGTTATTTTCCTACCTTACATGCTCTATAGTCTATTAGTATTGACGTGCGTCCAATTGCGGCAGGCCTCAGAGTAGCAGAGTCATTTTCCCGTCATACGACAATTCGGGGTCTCGAATTGTCTATCCAAGCTAAAAGCATTCGTGTGGTATAGTATTTACTCTTTATTTTAATGTCATACCCATGTTCTGTGCGGAGAGGTCTTCATTATTTTTGATGATGAATAAGCTAAATTCTCGAACATTATGTAATGGCCGGGTCTCCAATTACGACCAGTCTCTAATAGTGGACGAGTCAAAATGGTGTGATTTATAACCCTTTATAGCCTGGCGTCCCTTTAAAAGGAGCGGCTATTGAACGGCCAAAAACTAGGTCCCAACGCGCAACGCGAGCTTTGTGAGCAACAGCCCAGTGATTTAGCGTCGTCTTCAAACCAAGTGAATACCGGATCGGACCCCGCGACCGACCCAACTTTAAAAAAATATCCAGTTTGGCATGGGCATTAAGGGGTTAACTAAACGCCCCGGCTATTAATTAAGACACACGCTAGTGTGTCGCCCAGTAAGATGCCCACCAAAATGTTAAGTGTCAACGATAACATTTATGTCCATCCTAGACAGATAAAATATGCATGAGTATATAGCGACTTGTGTCTTTATAGATAAGGCAGTTTGGCAGTTTTCTGTGGCATCTGACGATAAGTAACAATGCGACAGAAAGGCTGAACTGCGTTTGACCGGGAGACTGGTCGCCTGACAACATAAAAGTCTCTGTTAGTGGCACAGCTTAACGTTTTCTTGTTGAAAAAACGATGTGAATAACGTTGATATTTGCCTAATTTTAGTAGTTACTGTAGCTACTACTGTACTAGTTTCACGGAAATAAATTTTTTCATGAGGTGAATAAAGCTGAAATATTGCAGATAGATGTAGTTTAACCGTTGAACATACCTTTTGCTGGTTTGGGGGAGGGGGGGGGCGTGGGGGCGGGAATCCTTAAGTTTTGTTTTGGGATATAAACACATCATTTACGGTAAAATTGTCCCCTCAACGACGGTTGGAAGTAATGTAAGCATTGTTGACTTCGAAATGTTAGGTTTCTAGAACTTAGTCCGTAATTGTTTCTTCTGCCTGATTTCATGGTCCATCATTATTCTTGTGATGTGAATCATGAATCCATCAATCGATGTTTTGTTAAAGAAGTCGTGTTTTTGTTCAGGGAATTCGTTTAGCATTCAAGAAACGATAGTAACTCTCCTCGAGTAGTTGAACCGTGAACAATTTAATAAGACGTGTTCGAACAAAAAAAAAAAACATATACCCATCGTAGCATCTTGGGCTGCAGGGCAGTTTATAAGAGTATTTTGCAACGATGTGGAGAGTGTCGTGGTAGCTTAGTGGTTAGAGCTCTTTGTCGCGTAATGAAGTTCGATTCCCACCCACATGCCACGTGAATATTTTTCGTCAAGATGGCCGCACTCTGGTATTTCCTGCGCCTTCCGGACGCTACGACGGGCGTTTGTTTATTGCCTGTTTACTACAGTTTCAGAACACGTTTTGTGAGCGAATAAGAAGGTACGAGTTTCGGTATCTTTAGTCGTGAAATTGAGACGGCGCAGAATTCTGTCAATAGAGCAGTGACACGACGTAGTATTATTGTATACAACTCTATGCTGGAGCCTTAATGGGTTAGCTGCAAGGGGGCACTGCAGGGAGAAACAGAAGGGCGTCATACTGAAGCCGATGCTGTGAAGAGTGATTTCTTTGACCGAAAACGCGCGATTTTTGTTGTTGGAGAAAACAACGTTATTTTAAGCCTAAGAAATCCGCTCTTCCGTTGTTTTTCCCTCCATTTTTATGTAGTGCACCTTGTAGTTATGCCCTCCAAAACCCATACTGGTGCCAATATGGCGGCAAATGTCACTGCTCTATAAAACCGTACCTGCTGGCGAACAATTCGTATACTCAATTAGCAGAGCCCTATAATTGCTTACGTTGAAATGTGATGAACTTCGGTAATGATAGGTAATATTTTTTCCTCCTTGTTGCCTTCAGTTTTTAGAGTTTGGTTGCAGATGTCGCTAAATAACGACAACTGTCTCCCTGTAACTCTCCACACCGGAGCTTTACTTTCTCACCTGTCCACCAGATGGCGGAGTGCTGCCGGCGCGGGACAGTTGTCATGGTGACACCTGCGTATCACATGATGGACGCGCACGAGCAAAGCCAAGTCCAAGGGAGGGGGGGGGGGGGGGAATTGAGCGAGTAGGACAGTGTAGCTGGCATGGGCGCTTAATTAATTTGGCTAATTGGACGAAGAAGAAGATGAATCTTGTTGATCCCTCCCTCTTCACCAACTGGTGGTGGCCATTGCTGGTGGCGTGACGACGGTCGCCGCCATATTGGTTTACGCACGCATGCGCATGTGACGTGATTAAAAAAAAGATGGAGTGGGTTGCTTTTCTTGAATGATGTGAATGTCTTTTGTTTTTTGGTTGTTTTGTTTTTGTTGTTGTTGATGGTAACTGGAAGATGTGAGAATTGTTTTTAAAAGGCTGTGGGCACAAGCACAATTTCGTCTTCTAGTCTGTTTTCAGCGGTTAGCGAAGGTGACGTAAAAAGTTATAAATTGTTGAATTGCGCTAATTTGCTTGAAGCCGGTTTCATGTACGTGATTGTGTTTACGTAATAATAATAATGCACTTAGCGGTGGGAGGGGGGTTACTGGCGCGTCGACAGCTAGGTCATTAGTGCCAATCTCAGCCACAGTGCAGTGGTCCGGGTTGCCACTACGGCTCACATTACAGAGATGTTAGTACGCGCGCGGACCAGCCGATAGGCTTGAAACTATGAGCGTTGGGAGGAGACGCGTTGATTTTACGTAACACTCGTAAAACAAACCCCGAATCTAGAACATGCAGGGTTTGGGTGCTGGCGAACATGGGTTTGGGACGGTGCTACAGAAATGTACAGCCTTTTCTGAACACGTAACTCGTAATACGTAACCATGACTTAAAATATCATAGATAATGTAGAAAATAAAAATAAAATTGCACGAAACTGTTTCCCCGCCGTGTTTGAATTAACTTCGTGAAAATCGTACACAGTTAGCAAAACTAAAAATTGAAATTGCTAGTTTACTCCCTGTAGTTCTTCTGTTACGACTGTGACTCCCGGAAGGGGTGGGGCTTGGGGGGTTCAGTGAAGAGCAACTGTTAACCGCCACCGGGGGGGGGGGAGAAGTTATTGATATATTAATATGCCAAAACATAACATCGCTGCCAGGATTTAAAAAGTTTTAGGTAAAGCAGAAACTTCAACAAAATTTACATAAAACAAAACTTAGTAAGGATTCTGCCGATTTTTCGCCGTTTAAAGTTGTGATGTCAAATAATCTCAAAAATTCATGCAGAGTTGCAGGTTTGATTTACTAGTTCGTCTGCAAGGCCAATACTACTATGGTTTTATTAAAAAAAAAAAGAAACCTGGCAAAATAAAAAAAATTGAGTTGGCTATTTGATTTTCTGTAGTCCTTTTTCTGTTGGGCTATCACCAATAAGATTTGAATTTCTATTAATGTAGAAACAACTAAATTCATTTTTAAATTTTCCAAATTAAACTTGTCAAGAACTGAAAAAAAAAATTCGACGATCCAAAATTTGACGATAAGATCCCAGATTAAGGACAAAAGGTCACGAAATGAGGGAAAAAGTTACCCAAGATCCCCTGAATCAAGGGAGAGAAAAAATGAAAATGGAGCGTGTCGATATCAAATTCGGAAGCTATTCCCTAATAGCGGACCACCTCGAGTTGTTTTAGACAGAACGAAGTAAAAGATTTCGCCATTTTTTTCCTTCTTTCTACGCTCTATTGAAAAAAAAAAAAAAAAAAAAAAAAACTGGGGCATGTTGTTGCTTTAAAATGTGGAAGTTTTCTGCAATAATACCTGTAGGCCTAGTCGTTTGGGATAAAACTGAGCAAAATATTTCATTATTATTCACCTATCAATAGTCCATTTTTAAACCCATAACCGCCTGAAAAAAAATTTCAGACCCTTTTTTTCAGTCCAAATAGTACTTGGGTCGGTTCTCGGATTCGAACCGGCATTCTCTTGGTTTGGAGCCGTCGACGCTGACCACTGGGCTGTGACTGCCCTCTTTGCTCGGGGTCCCCGGGGACCCCTCACAAAGCTCGCGCTGGGACTTAGTTTTTCGCTATTATACGTTGAAGGCGTACGTTCGTATCTAGGCGGTTATGGGTTAGAATGACCCCTGGCCCCTCCCCTTGTCGAAAATAGCTAAAAGTGGGAGAGCTAGAAATTAGACTGAACCAAATTTAAAGTCTAGGAACTTTAGGTTTAGATTATTAGGTTAAAGGGAAAAAAAAGCTTAATTTAGGTTGGGGAAACATTTAGGCTTAAAGGGGCTAACCAAAATGTGCCTACTAAAGGCCTAACTAGCCAAACAACCCCTAACCAACCGGCCTAGCAAGGGTCGAAGAGGACCAGCCGGGTGGCTGGCCCGAAGGCTAACTGATTTTGCATGGTGGCTCCGTTGCTTAAATACGCTTTGTTACCCTCTGACAACCGCGAAATAACAAGGATATTACGGTTAATGGAAAGTTCTAGAAGGTTCTAGATCTCAGGAAACGGAAATGAAATAACAAGGTATAGATATCCTCACCTATATAAGATTAAACACAGAAGACACCCCTACTGCCCATGCTTGCACACAGCAGTTCAACGTCATTCGTTATAGCCTAAAGGTTCTAAATGTACACTTACGCTAACCCCCAATCGTCAATGGCTAGCCATTTGCCTGTTTAAATTTAATTCTAAATTCAACTCGGTTTAATTTTACTTCGGAAAGAAAAAGTCTAAAAAAAACATGATTTAGTCACAATTAAATTTTTACGAAACCTGCCATCCGAAAGAACGAATAAGCAAAACTACCAAAATTTGCGTGACAATTTGTTGCACATGTACTCACTGCAGGCCAGAAACAGGAATTAAATGCTTCAGCTTGATGCTGGTGGAGCTTACAGAGCTTCCTCAGACCCCCTAGTTGAGTGTGCCAAGCCTGTAAAAAAGTACTTTAGTGGCAGCACCGTTGTCATTTATCACTTTAGTTGGTAAATTGTAAAGTGAGTTGGCGAAATGGGGCTCTTTCCCCCATCCCCGGCAGGGTATTTTTGCCAATAAACAAGTTGCAAAAAAGATAATGGAAAATAATTATTTTACTTAACCAAAGAAGCTGCAAAAAAAGAGGAAAAAGAAGAAAACTTTTTTTTTTGCAAATAAACAAACCGCAAAAATGAAAAAAAAAAATAAAATA
>JAHWFP010267745.1:0-12060 GCA_023313725.1 Lithobius niger | reverse complement strand
GCAAAAAAAGAGGAAAGAAGAAAAAATATTTTATGCAATTAAACTGCAAAATGAAAAATAAAATGAAATTGGAAAGAAGGGGCCCGTTAAATAAGTTAAAAGACAAAAGAAAGAAAAATTCGATAGTGCGTAGCAAGAAATTAAAAGGAAAAAAGTCTATAGAATGGCCTACACGCAACGTGCAAATAAATCTGTCCTTGATCAAATTCAATATTCACGCAGGATAAATCGGGAGAGGGGCATTGTTTTAGTCAAATATGTAAGTTTAAAACAAACATTTTTTCTTCTTTTGTCTTTTTTTGCAGCATTGTTTATAATAATTTTAGAATAAATTTTTTTTTCGTCTTTTTACGACTTATTGGAATAATAATTTTATTCAAATAAGCTGCATAAGTTTTTTTATTGTTATTTTTTTAAATAATTTTTATTTGTATTTTTTTTTTTTAATTTTGCATTTTTTGTTTGTTTATTTACTGGAATGTGTGAATTACTTTTTGCCACTGACTTGTGGGGTAGACTGTACAAGAATCAACACTGGCCGAAGAACGGCAAGTGTGTTCGAACGTATAGTATAGACTGTATTTAAATAACCAGGTGTTACCTAGAAAAATTATTTACACCAGTTATTTAGTAACTAAATCATTGTTCCTGGTTGTCGCACTTTTTAGAGAGCGGCTTTAGGAGAAAGTAGTAGTCACTAACTAAGGTGGCTTGGACCACTTTTCTGGATCCCACGTTTCGCAACCTTTATTTTCAAATATTTCTGGAAGAAGTTTTGAGAAAATCTTTCTGCATTCGCTTTTATTGTAAAAATTACCCAACTTTAGAAATTTGTAGAAACAAGCATTTTATACAAGCAAGAAAGGAAATTTTTACATAAAAATCAAAAACTTTTTTCGATTTTTGTGTGTAAATTTTCTTTCTTTTTTTATATAGTAAAAAGTATTTTTCAGAAAATTTCTAAAATTATGACCCTGTTTTTCCATACTCAGATTTGACTTCTGGCTAAACAAAAATTAGCTCCCATTTTTTCAAGTTCGAATGAAGTTTGTACTTTAACAAAAGTTCATAAAGGTAATTTTTGTGTGCCACACTGTGTATCAAAAAGCAACCAATCACAAACGTCCAGGGAACGGACGGGGGGCAACGCCAACCCCCTTCATACGTCACTCAACGATGAAGCTTGGTGTGGGGGTGGTGGGATGGTTGGGGGGGGGGGGCGGCCAGGACGAACCCCAAGTTTGTCATGCCACAGCAATGGCTATGAAAATCGCTTCAGAGGGGGACGAAGTGCAGAAGACGTGCGTACAGGGGAGAAAAATATGAAAAAAGGGGGAGAGGAGGTCTGCACGGCAGAACAGGACGCTGATTGGTCGAAGCTAGCGGCCTGTCTCATTGATGAGTAGACGAGACATCAAAGCTCCATGAAGCGAACTTGTTTTCTCCGCGGATGTAGGGGTAGAAACGGGGGAAGGGTAATGAGGACCCAAGGGCCAGACACAGAAGGCTAATGAAGGATAATATGCTTGCGCTCGGCTGCATCAAGCCAAGCTAATAAACGACCAATTCAAACTCCGTCCCCCCCTGCCAACCAATTCCTCCCCAAAGCAGGCCCTCTTCTTTCCAATTTCTCGACCCGGGGCCGGGCCCCCCCCCCCCCCCCCCCCTGCACCGTGTTATTTCCCGTGCATGCCTGTTACACGCTGAACTTTTTTCCGTGTTTCAGTTCTCAAAGTTTTAGTAATTGGCATATTGAGGCCGACACGCTGACTGCGATTCTAATTGGAACGGATCGCAAGGAATTGGGCGAGTTGACCAGTTTGTGTAAAGTTGAGAGTATAGCGATGGATTCTGATCGATTTTTGGTAATATTGTGGGTGGAGAGTAATGTTGACAACTATTGCGTACCTGTTAGAGAGGGAAATTTACGGTGGCTATTGAAGTGAAGGAAGGAAGGAAAGGTTTTAGAAAACACAACTTGGGATTTATTCCCTTTTAACAGGGTTCGTACGCAGCCTTGTATTCCTTGAAAAAGCCTTAAATTTATCAACCGATAATTCAAGGCTTGAAAAACCTTGAAAATTGGAATTTTTTGTTGGCGGAGCTCCCTGAATGGCCGAAAATTTGGTGAACGTTAATACAAAATTTGGTATAGCATTAAATAAATAACTACAAAGTTGAACTTGTATAATAAAAAAAAAAAAAATGCAAAGATGGAGTCCAAAACAATATAGCGGAAAAAGGAAAAAGTAAATCCTTAAAAAAAAGAAAGTGGATTTTAACCCATGGTTCGGCTCGGACTAACTTTAGCTGGCATTTGCGGTTTTGCCGCAGGGACAGCTGCAGTGATAACTGATGTGAAGACGGTAGAAAACGATTCGAAAATTCAAGCTGTGGATGGTACAGCCTTGGAAATTAAGAAAACATGCAGTAAAAAGATATTGCCCCGTGGTGACATTCCGCCCGTCGTGTGCTCATGCGGAATGTTACCGTCATGACGGTGTTCGTCGCCATTTTCATCTTCCACGAAACTTAGCGCGTGCGTTAAAGGTACATGCATCCCTGTTGGCTTCCTTGCATGACTCACTTTTGGGACATTAGTTCAAACGCATATGTAAATGTTGCCAACACATTCATTTTCTTGTTTGTTCTTGTTTCTGTGCGAGACGATTTTGCGCAATTTTTAACCAGTGTAAATGTTGCAATCGCTATTCTCAGCCTATTCTCAACGCTGTCTCTTCCTGTCCGGATTTTTTTTTTAATTTCTGTCCGGGATACAGATGTATCACAGATTTAGATTTGGGGTTTGTTTAACATCTTTCTAATTGTGGTGCAGTGGCAACCCGGGCCACTGCACTGTGATTTAGGTGGCGTTAATGATCTAGCTGTCGACGCGTCGTTAAGCCTCAATTCTCCTTCCCCCTCCCCCCCTCCCCCCACCCTCCGTTGTAGTTCCTGTTAAATACTGATATGGTACATGAAGCCTTGTTGTAGTTCCTGTTAAATACTGATACGGTGCATGTATTTCTGACGTAGTTCCTGTTAAATATACTGATACGGTGCTTGTATAGCCCTGATGTAGTTCCTGCTAAATACTGATACCGTGCATGTAGTTGTGACGTAGTTCCTGTTAAGTACTGATACAGTGCCTATAGTTGTGACGTAGTTCCTGTTAAATACTGATACGGTGAATGCATATCCCTGATGTAGTTCCTCTTAAATACTGATATGGTGCACGTAGCCCTGATGTAGTTACAGACTGTTACGGGCCTACTTTATTAATTTTTTATTGCATTCTGCTCTATGAAGTTCAGATTTTATTTATTTAGCCATCTGCTGCATGAATTAACCAGACAACTTTTAAAGTACTATAATAATGTTACTTGTGTCACTCGTAGAATTCGAACTGCCAATCTCAGAAACCACTGAGCTAACCGATCGGCTGTACTTGCACTCTTTGCTCAGGATCCCTGGGGGACCCTAAACAGAGCTTGCAGTGTGTCTTGGACTCTATTTTTTGTCCGAAAAGTGGTACGATGCACGTTGGATAGCTTTTGCGCCAGACGATTAATATATTTTATACCACGGGTGTGATGTCACGCTAACTCTTAGTAGGTTAAATCCAGTTAACCGTGACCGGAAGTGTGCGTCATCGCAAAACGTGTGGGTTATCTAGTTAACGAACACTTTTGCCGATAAACTAACACTTTTGCCGATAAACCACACTTTTGACACTTCCGGATCACGCCACCGGGAACGCAGACACCGACAACCAAATACAGCGTGCAAAAAAACAGTAACGCTATAAAAAAACAGTAACGCTATAAAAAAACAGTAACGCTATAAAAACGTACAAAACGAATTACTTAAAGGAATGAAATCGTATCCCTGCAAACTCTCACATGTCTAGCCCATAGGTAAGCTTATTCAGTCCGCGTTAACTCCCCCCCCCCTCCCTCCACAAACTAAAATGGAATGACCTTCATTCATACCGACACCCTATTACCGTATTTTTTTAAGCAATTCTCAAACTACAAACGCACAAAATGAATTACATACCCTCCTAGAATGTCCCAGCTTTATCCTTGCTGTCTCACATATCTAATTATTCGCTCCAAACACGAGGAGGTTCCATCGTAAACCCAGCTTGTATTGCTAACCGACGCTTCTGTCTAAACCCCCCCCCCCCTTCACCCTCTCCACAAAGTTTGAGCGAAAGGACTCGTTCATCTATCACACACTTCCCCCTCCACAAACTAAAATGGTATGACCTTCATTCAGATCGAGGATACTGATGATCAAGGTTTTCTTGAAGCAATTTTCACAAAACACAAACACCTTTTAATACGAGTTGGCTTGACGTCCCAACCGTGGTATAAAGCAGTTATAGGTTAGAAGCGAGAGGTTATTGATTTTTAACCCACGGCTGCGATTATTGTTCCTGCTCTCGTATGCAAATCTATCGGGCTTCGCCCTCGACCTTTACATACTCGAGCAGGGCCAATAATCGCAGCCGTGGGTTAAAAATCGATAACCTCTCGCTTCTAACCATTAACTACTGCATATCTACATCATTAAAAAGTACGATACAGATAGCGTTGTTACCATGGAAACGACGCGTTTGCCATCACGATTAAATTCTAGCTGCGAGAATGCAAAGGCGAGTCGTTGCGTGAAAGCGGCCTATAAGAGTAGTAATGATATATACTGGTATTACGTTCGTGTGTTGAGCTGTTGAGTTTGACTACTCTGTGTGCGTGTGTGTTTGTACCTCTACTCCTCTTGAACCAAGGCACCTGCAAAGAGCTGAATGGGCTGAAGGATAATTAAATTGCGCAACCGTTAGGCCTATTTTCAGCGCTGTAAATTGATATTGTGACTCTCAAATACGTGAAAAAAACCTTGAAAATTAACGAAAGAGTTTTTTTCTTTTACGCTCATGACGTTTGTTCATGACGTCATAATTTGTTCGAGCAACGTTTATTAAGCTTGAATAAACTTTTCCTGAGTAAACGATGACGTCATGGAAAGCAGAGGCGTGCCTCGGAATGTGATGGACGAACTGTGAGCAATAACTACAATTAGTTTGCGTCGAAACAAGCAGCGCGTGATTTTGTGATGCTCTTGAAATCAAAGAAACTGCAGGAAGCATGCATCGACGCAATGGAGTGAGCATAAACAAACATCAGCCAAAATCTCATTTTCTTCCGTTGTGACGTCACGTGATCAGTTGTCTAATTTTTCAAGGTAGGAAGCTATTCTGGTCACGTGACGTCACTTCCGGCCATATCATACGTCCTTTTCCAGGGCGTACCTTTTCAAGGTGATAATTGCACTACCAGTGTGGAGATGAGGTGCTCTTCTGGTCAATGGGTGACTGGGATGCTGATTTTCCCGGGTTTTTTTTTTTTGGGGGGGGGGGGGAGTAATGGCTCTTTCATCAAACAGAGCATTTTGCCACTTGAGCTACGCCATTATAAGAACGAACGATGTAGTCCAATTCTGATCCCACATTAGGGTGGGGAGGTAGAAAACTGGTGAGGGAAAAGGTGTAATACTAATTCCATTACCAAACTGAATTTCGACCTTCACTCCCTAATGTGGGCGCAGAGGGGGCGTCGGACGAAAGTCTAACTGGAAAATCGTCTAATGGGACAATTGTCTAATATCTGCCTAAATAAAAAAAAAATCTGGGAAATTATCTAAACAGAATATCGTATAATGGAAAATCATCTAAACGGAATATCGTACAATGGATAATCGTATAATGGATAATCATCACACTGGTCAAAAATATAGCTGCGGTTTCTGATGTTGTATGTACAGCCGCAGCGAGCGTGGCAGGGACATTAGACGATTTTCTATTATACGAATTTCGGGTTAGACGATTTACCGTTACCCTGTTTTACTGTATACGTTCTTCCAATTATGCGATTTTCCTGTTAGACGATTACCCCTCGCCCCGCTCAGAGTTGGACCCCACCGTTCGTTCTTATAATGGGCTAACTCGACTCCATAAGCCCCTAAATGCAACTTATGGGAACAGTAACACCGTACACATAGCAGTTAGTAGATTCACGCTCAGGCTGTGGTCCGATGAAGTCGTCTGCTTTTCAGTTTAAAAGTGTAACATATTATTGTTACCCAACCTTGAACGAGAGAGGCATTGACAACTAGGTATATATATGGCGTGATCACTGGTAAATTTACAAGGTTTTATTTTTATGCGATTCGCAGCTGTTTTAACACCTAGCAATTAAGTGGCGACAAGCAGCTCGGGGGGGAATGAAACGGTCCTCGTGCTCGCTTATTATGTAAAGTTTGTGCTAACCCATAAAATATCGCGTTTCCACGGTGTTTTCTTTTATTCTTGTAACCCCCCGCTAATTTTGGTATTGAGTTGTATATACAGTAATTGTTGGTTTTTTTTATGAGCAACACTAAAAAAAAAAAATTATGCGCCGTATTTAATCGTACAATGTAAACAGTTTTAATAGTACTAAGAAGAAATGTTTTACGGTCGTGAAAAAAAAAATCCTTGGTTCTTGGGTGTATTCGGGTAAAAAAAAACTGTAAGGGTGTTTTATTAACGTTTTGTTACCAGTGGCGTGTACAGAGAAGGGTGCGCCCCTGACACAGTACTATAGGCGGGGCCCAGCACAAACGGGGACATATTGATTATGATATGGGCCAGAGGAGGGGGGGGGGGACTGGAGGGATGCCCCCCCCCCAGAAGAAGAGATTTTTTTGGAAATCCACATTAAAATCATGCAAAATGCTTAACTTTGGACCCAATTAATTTAAGTTTGCTTGTATTTGATGAGTGGGCCGGGCCCCCCCAAAGCAGGTGGGCCTCTGGCAAGTGCCAGTCTGGCTGTATAGTGTACACGCCACTGATTGTTACTGATCTTTAGTAATCTTTTTCCTATAATTTTTCTGAGCTTACCTCCACAGAAGAATAGCTTCCCTTTCTAGAAAAAAAAAAAGACCCCCCCCCCCCCCCCCCGACGCAGGGCAGAGGTGAATACGTATTCTTTTTTGTCGTTCGTGGACCAGTAAACAGACAGTTCTGAAGGTCAACGCAAAATGTGTTGGAATATTTTGTTCCTGAAGTCATAAAAGAAAACTATATTATATTTATAAATTTAAATTAATACCGAAAGAGGGATGGGGGAAGGGTGGGGGGGAGGGCGCTTTCATGCAATAACTCTCCTTTGCATTCTCTCAGCTAGACGCTAGAGATAACCTGAAATTCCAACATGCTAAATAAATATATACGGATGCAATCCTAATTACGTTGCCTTTTGGACTTAAATGTATGGACTTGCAATTGGTTTCAAAGGTCGTGGGTTCAATTCCCGCTCAAGCAGTTTGACATTTAAGTCCAAAGGTAACGTAAATAGGTTTGCGTCCGTATTTGCCTAACACTTAATCGATCTCAGTGTTGGTTTTCCGTCATATTTAATGCCAACATAGCGATAATTTTAGCTCTCCCGGCTCGTAACAAAAACAGTCAATAATATGAGTCAAGAAACGTCTTGGAAATAGTTTTTTGCAGGAGGAATTCTTCATCTTATTGTCACGGATTATATAGACTGCAAGCATGTATACTGAAACGATTTCGGATTTAGCTAATCCAGGTAGCGTTGTTAACCATGGCAACGACGTGTATGCCATCGGGATTAGAGATTCTAGTTGCGAGAGAGCAAAGTGAGCGAGTCGTTTCGCAAACGCGCCGGAAAAGTATCGCGTGATTCATTACCGATATAGGCCTAATTCTTTCTCCTATGAATACTTTATTGTTCATAGAACGCCTCAGGAAGTCCGGGCTTGGAAAAAAAAAACACCTCGTTCAATAACTATATAGATAGAATCTATAGCTTTCAGTAGATTGGCATCCAAGCTGCATAAGCTCTATGCGAATTCTTCCTTATTTTTAACAAGGTAAGCACACCTATATTGCAACACCGGCAGCGAATAAAAAAAATCACCCTTAAGTTCGATAGACAGCCGCCCCTTTGCAAATGCCAACAATTAAACACATGCAGGAACTAACGCGCAGAGGGCATGGCATTCACACTCCTATCAGATAAGTGTTAATACACACCTGCGTATGCGTACACAAAGGTAATCATGCGTTGACGCAGGTAAGTGGAGCGTTCGATTTCAATCTGAAGCTTTGTCTTGCAGGTGTATTCCTAAACAGTTTTATTGACGTATTTCTGTTGATGAATGTGTTTGTTGTTGTTGTTGTTACTGTATTGTTATTGCAGTCAACATTGATCAAAATAAACTATTGAAAAGATAACGAAACATTTGTGTGGCATTGGCCGAAGTAAAAAAGTTGGGCCTATCTAAAAGCGGGGGGAGGCAACAAGATTTCAAACATTACGTTTCAAACATTCGGCCCAAAAGTGGGGGACCCGTCCCTTCCCCGGTCCCAGAAAAGGAAGGAAAATAGATTGGGGGGGGGGGGGGGGGGGTTGTCCCGGGCCCCACCATTTCTCTCTACGGCCCTGCAGCCTCCCCCTTTCCTCAACTCGGCTTACGATTTTACCAACTATAGTTTTGTTTTGTAAATTACAGTGTCGCAGCCAGAAAACTACTCTATATATAGGTCGACAAATCCAGTTATGGGACGTATAGGGGAGCACATTTTTGGGCTGTTCTTCTTAGTCATTCTTCAATAAAGGCTGGTTTCGTAAAAACTTAATTTTGACTGAGTGGTGACTGAGATCCCTTCTGAAACATCTTAGATTCATTCCTATTAGTCTAAGTTCGGTCTAAGTTTATAGAGGGCGCCATGAGTTTCATGTGGGAATTTCTACTCAGTTTTCAGCCTAAAATTATAAACTATAAACGAAACTAGCTTGTATTTAATTAACTCAGTTGTGATTTAGTTTACTTTAGATTTGGGCTAAAAAAAATGAGCAAAAATTACCAGAGGGAACACGTGGCGCCCTCTGAAAACTCGGTCGGAACTAATAGGAATGAATGTAACACGTTTCAATAGGGCCTTTTTAGAGTTACAAATTTTCCTCCCCAACCCTAAAAACTCTTGATTTCAGGTATAAATCCCCCCCTCCCCCATTCCTTCTCAACGACTTTTCTTACCCCCGCACCTTCCACCAAAGAATAAATTTAAAGAAAACTGTAAAATAAAACCCAAAAAAAGCTGATCCTTCAATATAGAAGATTTTTTTTTTTAATGGAAACTGAATTAAGAAACGACAAGTCGAATATTGAAAGAAGCAATAGCTTCCAGGACTCCCCCACCCCCAACAGCCTCGAGTTTCACGAATTTTGATTGGTGGTTTTGGAATGTACTGTCCGTAGTTTTTGATAAAAATATAGCCTATAAAAGTGCACATGTAAAACACTGTTGTTTATTGTTGTACATGTGCACTTTTATAGGCTATATTTTTATCAAAAACTCATCCGGTGCTGGTATTACTTCATACTGTCCGTAGTGTCTTACCACGAGAATTTCCCTGCTTTGAATTTCTCTTGATGATGTACTAAATTCGTCCAATCACAGTCGACTGATAGTGGCAAGACTTCAGCTTTCGAAAGCTACTGTGGTCTTATCACTGTCAGACGATGTTCATTGGCTAAATTTAAAACTAAGGGGATATTCATTGGTCGGCGCACTGCAATGCAAACATGGTCGGAGCGATATGAAATTGACACCGCTTCTATAAATAAATAATAATAAATAATAATTCGTTGCGGGAGCAACAGGACACGAAAGGACAATGAAGTCACTGACAGCGAGCCTAGTAAAACAGCGTACAATTAAGGGAAAAAATAGAAAGAGAAACAAAACATGAGTCGAGAAAAGGGCAACACCAGGACTATAGCGCGACACCAAGGTAATTAATTACACAATTGTATAAAGCATGGCAAATTTTTATGTTGCCAATTGTCAACTGTTGGAAGCACAGGAAGCCATAACACACTAGTTACGAAATAAAATTAAAACCAACATGGTTTACGTTTCAAATACCTTGACAGATTTTGGTTGTTTAATTCCGCACGAAATTTATCAATGGTAGCAGAGGAGATAGCAGACTCGGGCAGAGCATTCCAAACCTCAACCACACGATGGGAAAAGAAGTTTACACGACAGTTTAAGTGTGCTGGTTGACTTCTGAGTTTAAGTGAATGGCCGCGTGTTAAGCACATATTGTTGTGCTCAAAAAAAAGGAACTGCTAGAGGAAGTTTGTCATGGATAATTTTAAAAGTCAAAATCAGATCCGTCTTTAGGCGTCGAAGTTCAAGTAATTCCAATCTTGCAGATCGTAAGCGCTCAATGTAGGTGAGATTTCGTAATCCTGGTAAGGACTTCGTAAATCTCCGCTGGACAGATTCAACTCTGTCGATGTCCTGCAGCAAGTAAGGCGACCAAACCGGGCTTGCATATTCCAGGATAGGACGCACAAAAACTTTGAAGGCCCAAACTTTGGTTTTAAGGTCGCAAGCAGAAAAACAGCGGTTTACAATAGCTAAGCGTTTAAATGCTGTTGCAGTGATTTGGGAACAATGATGACTAAACTTTAAGTCCCTGCAAAACCAGACGCCGAGATCCTTAACAGAATTTACATCTGGTAGAGCATTTTCGTAAAATGCTTCTTGGCGTACCTATAGCGTCAAACCTTACAGTCCAGTGTCGACATGTTAAAGAAACGTTTGTTGTATTAATTTCAAATACAGATATGTATTTTCATGCTATAAACGCTCTTTCAAAATGTACTGGGTATTTGTTCGTTTGCATTACCTACCAAATCCTGATGCCACATACAACCTGCAGTTACCGCTTCTGACAATTTCGCTACATCGTTAGGCCTAACAGTTGATCGCGCAACGTGGCAACAAATTCGGAGACCCGTTTTGTTCCAAAAGAAAATTTACCAAAAATCTTCTGAATGATAATTATTTTTAATTCTTCTTAATTAATAATAATGAATAAGTTATAAATTATTGAAAAAAATGTAAAATTTGAAACAAAAAAATTAATAAAAGAAATTTAAAATTAAATTATTAATGCTGCGTCATTTAGAGATACACAATAACGAGAAATTATCTAACTAAATACCCCGTGAGCTATTGGAAATTACCAAATTTTTTTCACCACACGTCGTGTTTTGTCCCTTTAAAAACTCTCTCGTACTGTTTATTGGCAGATAATTTTCCTCGTGCTTCGTACTCGTGAAATTAATTTCTGCCTATAGTATCCGCGGCCTATCTTGAGTTCGCCCCAGAACGAACACAGATAATCGATTGTATGTTTTTGGTAGCAGAGTGCCTTGTTGATATCCAAGATGGTAACGAAAACAATGGCGGCCGTCGATTAAAGCCGTCCATTCCAGGAAGATGCAGCCGCTCGTAATGCAGGACTCAAGATATGCCGAGCAGATAATAAAATTATAGCACTCGTGAGTTTATAGGGGCAAAACACAAGGGTTGAAAAAAATTACCGGTAATATCCTTAGCTGTTGAGTCATTGCGTATGGTTAGGCTGTTACCGTACTATGGCTCGAAAACCGCGTCTGGCTGCGAAAAAGCGTTGCACAAATGGGCCCTTAAAATCCCTTCATACTGCTCGTCTGTCTCCTCTATACTCTCCATTACGCGCACTATATTGACAACTCATCTCGTGTTGGAGCTCGTAAAACAGAAGTTGACGTAAATAAACTCTATCATAAAACACAGTTATAAACAATATTTACACTGAAGTGAGAGGGTTGAAGAAAAAAAAAGTAGGCTGTGTGCTTGGAGTATATAGGCCTATGCGATTGCGACAGGGCGGTGAAATAATTTATGACTGGGCTGTAAAAATGTGTTTTTGACTTTATTACCCGAGTGTCAAAGCGTATATCTAAAACATAAAATTTATTCAGAGAGGAAATTTCATTTTATGTTAACGTAATTCACCTGAAATACAGCCTGGTGTCGCCGACGTTCACGCATATATTCACGCAATGTCGGATTGTCTCGCCCGGCAACACGGGGAGGCCCCCCCGACTGCAGAAGGCCCTATTTTTAATAATAGAAACACG
>JAHWFP010267744.1:0-39593 GCA_023313725.1 Lithobius niger | reverse complement strand
CTTAACAAAGTAGAACTTGGTAGGACGTGTTAAAAACGGACAGAACCTTAAACTTTTTTTTTTAAGTTTAAGAAACAAGAGGGGACTTGGATGTGTGCTTGTGGTTAGCACCAAACCAAGTGCCAGAAATGAGCTGCATCTCGTTTTTATATGGGTTTACTGAGGCTCCCCTGGTGTCGGAATTTGTCAACATGAATTTTTTTTTTAATAATTCGATGTAATCTGTGAACCTATTGGTGTTGGGTTGATTGTGGTTGTGCACCTGAGAAGAATGAACTAAATACGCAAAGTTTCACGATTAAGACTGGTACAGTAATTTGGTATTTGGAATACAATTTTGGTGATGTAAATACCTGATTGATGTCCTGTTTTTATAAAGTGCTGAACAAGTGAATTGGTTGTATCTTTAAGTTTGAAGTTTAAATTTGTTGGACTACAGGCACTGAATAAGTTTTTGTTCACTTTGTCCTATACGTAAGTGACTGTGCACGTATGATCTGCACAAGGAATTTGATAAATAGTGTTTTTTTTTATTGTGGTTGGGCACTTTAAATTCATTTTGCAGCGGTTTTTGTACTGCTTGTTTCAAGTTGGGATGGTTTTTGCTTACAAGTCTGATGTCCTGTGTCGGCAGGAAGCTACGTAATGTTTCCGTTACCCACCTTGAATGTATGGGGCGCTTAGGCATTGTACATTGGAGGGGGAGGGGGGTTAGTTATGTTGAGCCATGCCACGCTTGCGTAATGAGCAACACGGTGGAAAGGAAATCCAGGATTGGTGTATTTGTACAAAACCTAAATGATTCGTTTAATCACGCCTGGTAAATTACTCTTCGAAAAAATTAATTACAACGAGTACTTTCCTCAAGTAGCCGAACATCGCATCGCCTGTCGCCACAGCTCATCTAAGTTGTTCCGATTAATCACCCAATTAGTATTCTAATCCCTCAGTGTGACGTCACTGCTGCAACATCGATTCTTTTAGGCGGTTTTTTCCGCTGAAGATGGAAGACCTGCAGCTTTTCTTCGACTAAATTATTTTTTGTAAACATAATTAACAAATGGTTGACACGCAGCACGAAGCAGGGCGAAGAAGCTTCTCTTCCTGTGCTGTCATCAGATCTGTCGTCCACGATTACATTGGAATCAATTTTCGGATTCATTTCAAATTTTGCCCCATCGAGTCAACACCCTATTTGTCGATTCAAGTTCGAAAACCAATAAAATTGGTTCAGACGTTGCGGGGTTTTTAACTCTCAAATAGGCAAAAATAAAAATATAAAAAATACTATTTTTAAGTAATCACAAAATTAATGTGCAACAGCTAAAGACTTGAGACGTAATTCAAAGATATAGATGAGTGCACGATAAATCGATATCGACGTCGCTTTGCAGCCTGCATGTCATCAATAATTAAGGTCCTGCTTATAACCAGAATATTCGACGATTTTGAAGGAACAAGTACTTTTACTGATTAACCTTCAATGACACTCATTCCAAACTCCTTACGATTAATATTTTTGCGGGAATATTTCACGGCTTTTGCATTTTTCAAGTCCTATAATAGCTCCAGCATCCACCAGGAATTAAACCCAGCAGCAATGCTAAATTGGATAGCTCTCGAAATTAGAGACGCAACGCTAGACGGTCTCGAGTTACGAGATGCTTACTCGCCGTCTTGGTGAGTTGAACTAAACCGAAGTTGCCAACTGTTGAGTTCCCTTGAGTGGTGATCGAGACAATGGTGAAGATTACTCTGATGGAATCATGCTGTAAATTCAGGTAAACATAATCCACCCAAAACCAAAACTCGTACAAGAGAAACCGCCAAGTTTCCAAAAAGGGTCGGCCTTTGAAAGTAGTGATATCATTCAACGAGGGTAAGGCTGCCACGATTAATCCTTAGCCAAGTTAACCGCACCGACTAATTGTTCGGAAATTAAATGAAAACTAGAGATTGCTAGCAAGGTTTCATTTAACGTCCAAAGTATCATTCGGTACGATTAACCTTGGCGGCCTTTCCCTCGTTGAATGATATCACTACTTTCAACGGCCGACCCTTTTTGGAAACTTGGCGGCTTCTGTTGTATACCAGTTTTGGTTTTGGGTGGATATCACAACTTTCACAGGACTGTGAATTTACAAAAGGTGACACGGTCTTATCGTCACCTCTACCTTTTATCTGGAATAATTTTATGTCTATATATTTTCTCATTCATAATTTTAACATTTGCGATTCCCCAACTAGCCGTTACATCAGCCAAGTTGACACAGTTTGGTTTATTGTACAACCATGCTTCACATGCGGCAACAATCTATTCTGACAATTAAGTATTGAAACGATGCGCGTATAACACTTAAGCATGTTATGATAGACTGTTGGACGACAATACAAACAATGGTTACAACAAAAATTTTGCATTTACGCGCCATTTCACAGCCACGTGCTTCTAGCTGCAACGCCCATTTTAGAACCATTTTAGAACCGTACTACTCTTTACCTGTGTGTCAAAATTGAGATATGGGAACTCTCCCTAACGAGCTGTAGACGTGTCTTTATACCCTATGAGAATTAACATGGGAGCCTTGTCCTTAGCTAGCCAGTAACGCAAATCGACGTTACTGAGAGTACTTTTTCTCCACAGAAGAGACGTTCCCACACTTTAATGTTGAAGTTTTTTTCGTTACTGGACCCAAGACACTTGATTCCAACGATTTTCAAAGAATTCTACCGCATGGGGAATTTAGACCAGTAGGCTGAAGTCAGGTATAAGGTCGTTACAGTTAAAAGACACAGTCTGATAGTGGCCGCCTTTCCACTTGGCGGCGACACACTAGCGTGTGTCTAGATATCCCTTGTTTTACACAGTAAAGCTGAAACGAGTCAAAGCTTCTCAGTTTAGAATATAAAACTCATGTATCATCTAGGATTTAGTGTGTTTGGAAGGATGTGACTTTTTAACGGACGGTTTTGCCCCTCTGCTGCACAATTAGCGTGAGAGGGCTCGCGGCGCGACTGCAGCGCTGATTAAAAACAAAGACAGAATGCGCGGGAGGATGTAGCAGATCTGCCGGTGTTGTTCCTCAAAGCTCTCAGTGAGGGCCACACTGAGCTGCTCGATCTTGCTGGGAAACCTGCGTAATTGGCCATCATTCTGTTTAAACCTCGGCGTGTGTAGACGAGCCTCCCGTAAACAAAATTCAGTACGACGGTAATCTTTTCTGTCCACTCAACCAGTAATCAGTGTAAGCAACGTTACAAGTAACTGATGGTCGATATAGGTAGTAGCTACCCAGTGGAAAATTTCCTCCGTTTTGGTCGTGAGGGTGCATCGAATGCGCACAACTGCTTTTTATTCCATTGGTAGATGTTTTCTGTCACCAAATTTTGACACCAGAGTACCACAGGAATAACTGTTTGACAACCTCACCAATAGGAAAAATCGTGAAATTGCTGTAACTAGGCAATTTCATGATTTCTGACCTCAAAGCATTTTAGATCACAATTTGTTAGAAATGGACTAAAAGTTTCCTACATTCAAGGAAACCAATGTTTCATGCCCTTAAATCGTGGCTTTTCTGCACCAAGATTTAATAAAAACTGTAAACATAAGGCAAACTAATTGATAATTGAATCAATGTTAACAGCCCGTGGGTGCTTAATATGCGATTTACGGTAAAAAAGTCTGTTCACACAATAAAATTGTTCGAAGAAAGGCGTGTTTTTAAGCGTAAGTACACAAAAACTAAGTTATTTTTCAGATTTTGTCTGATGACGGTTATTTGGTCGGGTATCCTACCAAGAGAAGGTAGATTTTGCATATACGGACACATCCTTCTAAACACCCTGATAATCCTCGGTATTATTGTATCATCTCACGGCAGTTCCTCTTCACGTATCGTTACGAAGCACTCCAACCAGCGAGGACCATAACGTTTCCATAAATTGTAAGACGAAAGTCAGTGATAGCCAAACACTTTGACTTCTGACTACGTATATTGAGTGTCTTTCTACGCTTAATAACGCCTGTTTCAAATCCAAGTGGAGAGCAGATAAAAATTTAAATTAAAACCGTTGGGTTAAAAAAAAACACGTTTGATAAAGACTGAAAAAGCCACCGATCGAAAATTCAAGGTATAGCATCGTAACGTGTTCTTGAGTTAACTAGTTGCCAGAACCTAACTAAGAACACATATACTGTAGTTAAAAAACAACTAAAATCGAAACGTGTGTATATTTTTTCCACACTTGGATGCTGCAGATCACGACCGGTTCAAGAGATAGAACGAAAAAAACAGAAGAGAAAGAGAGAGAGAGAAAAGCACCAAATGCAAAATTCAGGGGTTCTGTATTGATCCCCTTTCACCCTTCCTGCAATACGGCGGCGTCTAAGCAACTCAAACACCCCCTCCCCCTGACGCCGTACACCCAACAACCCCCCCCCCTCCCCCCTCCTCTTTGCACCGCCAGTAAAATTGCAGCATTCCATTCCGAAAAAGGGGGAGGGAAACAAGTTCACGTCTGGTGCAACGAAAGGCCAAGGAAAAACCTTCACCGTCTGCAAAGAGACTCAAAATAAATATAAATAAAAACTGAATTTCTATTAGTTCAGATTCTGCAGCCTTGGAACAGTTTATTAGATGGAGTATGATATTAACGAAAGAGGCGAGTTAGCAAGAAAAGAGAGATAAGACCATGTTAAACCACTAGAATACTCGTTATAAAAAGACGTCAACGATTACACTACTACAAAACAACTCATCGAGACGTAGACACCACGCTTGACACATTTACTTACCTTTTCACTTATATTACTAAAACCTATTTGTACGTCTTTATTTATAACACTAGTTTACAGCCCGTCGAAAGACGGTTGAATTTAGTTATTATAAAATGACATTTTTTATTTGTGTCTTGAATTACCATCGGTCCCCCCCCCCCCCCCCCCCACCCCCCCCCCCCCACACACACACGCAGGGTCAGATTAGGGCCTCCCTGGGAATGTACTGCAGGGGCCTCGGGATGACTGCCGAGAAACGCTTCAAGCTAGTGCAGTTTTAAAAATCGGCGTGAATTTTAAAGTTTTCCCGTAACTAAGAGATGCAATTTTCGTAGAAATTCGTTTAAAATTTTTCCGAAATTCATTATTTTTTTGAAAACAAGGGCCTCCTGTAGTGTGTGTGTGTAGGGAGTGGGAGGGGCAAAGGAGGTGCGGGTCGGAGCCCTGTTAGCTACCATTTCAAGAAACCGGCATGAATTTGAAAGGTTTAGGAGATGCAGTTTTCATAGGAATTTATTTCAAATATTCCTCCAAATAATTTTTTTTAACAAGGGCCTCCTGCAGTACGTGTTTGGGGGGGGGGGGGGGCGGGGGGGCCGGTGCGGAGACCTGTAAGCTAGCTTATTTAAAAGAAATCTGTGTTGAATTTGAAACGTTTTCCAGTGACTTTAAGATGCAGTTTTCTTAAGAATTCATTTCAAACTTTCCCCCCCAAATTTTTAAACAAAGGGCCTTCCCGGGGATCCCCGGGTTTTCGGCCGGCACAATCCGACACTGCCTCCACATTCTAATTTGCATGAAGGCAAACCAAGCAGTGCTACATAAAAAGACGAACAACGTTTCGAAAATTTACAATTTTCGTCATCAGGTTAGCAATAAAATTAAAGCATGGCAAAAGCCACTAAGTCATCCTTTAATTTTATTACTAGCCTGATGACGAAAATTGTAAATTTTTGAAACGTTGTTCGTCTTTTTATGTAGCACTGCCTTGTTTGCGTTCATGTAATCTGTTACCGTGCTTTCATCCTCCATTCCACATTCTAATAACACTCTAAAATTACTTATACCTCCGTTTTTGTTTTCTGGTTTTTACTCCTACGACAAAGAAATTTGGAAAGCGTCGAAGCTAGAGGTGAATCGGAATTTACCTTCCGAGTGCTGCTGGACTTTGTAAAGCATTGTTTTCTGCCAGAAGAAAGAGCGTTTAAACCATTTTAACCTTGGCTGTTCCACGCCAATTGCATGTAACTTGGCAAATAAGAGAGGACGATAAACCGATTCGTTATCGTCCTCTTTTATTTGCCAAGTTACATGCAATTGGCGTGGAACAGCTAAGGTTAAAATGGGTTAAATGCTACCTTTCCAGCAGAAAACAATATGTTCCTTTTCTCAATGTTCAATCAGGTGTACCACAGGGCTCTATTGTGAGTCCTTTATTGTTCGCAGTTTTCATAAAGGACTTGCCAAACTGCTTTGTTAATTCTGATCATCACAACAAACTGTTACAGTTAGCATCTTGAACTGTGCGACCTTAATTATTCGTCATTTAATTATCTTTATTTTGACAAACGTTACAGAAATTTACAATGGCTCGGATCTTACCGGAACTAGCAACGCTTAAGTCAAAATAGTGCCGGAATTTAAAAAAAATGGTCGTCATTTTGATTTCAGGACCTTTTCTTGAGGGTTCTGTACCCAAAATGACTATTTTTTTATGTACCCTTGCGTGGTGATTGTCATCATAGTATTGTGCAGTTTTCAAAGAAAAATTAGTGCTAACAGACCGTACTTCAGTACTAAATTAATTATAGGTGTATATGTTTCTGTTCCAGCGAGTAAATCTCAGGAAGCATTTGACAGATTTCACTTTACGGTATGTCAAAGTAAAGGATATTGAGAAGGATTAAGTGATATCGACGTTCACGTCTCTTCTCCTGCATTGGTTTAGCAGCACAATAGGCAGAAGCTGTATTTTGTAATTCTAGAAAAATATGTTTATTCAGTAGTAACATCAGTTCAAACTATTGCAGTCATCGGCTTGAACCATATGGGCCCGTCCCCGTGCAAAGAAATCTTTTCAATAAGTGCGTATGAAATCCCTGTAAATCCCAGACACATTATTGGGAATCCCTGGACATGTTAGAAATCGTAATCTACTGAGCAACACTTTCTGAAGTGAAGAATCCCTAGGAACTGTCCGTTAGCTGAAGGGTGTATAGGATTACAGACTATGCAGGCCTGCAGATTTGTGCAGGCTAACATTTTCACTTTTTTTTTTTATAATTTTTGTGACCATGAATGCGAGTGAGAAGGCCTTCGGTAATGAAGGCAGCAAATAAAAAATACGATTTGCGACGTTTTTATGCTTTAATTCTGATGAGTTTTTTTTTATTAATCTGTGAACTCTGTTAATAAAGGCACTGCAGTCGAGAGTGAGCGGACATGTCATACACAACCATCCTTAAAAAAAAAACAAGCTACGAACGATTTAACCCATTTCAACTCTGCGCCTCACATAGCACAATTCCATCAACTTCTGAAGGAGATGCCTTCTACATATTGCTTGCGGATTCACCCCAAACGATTGAGAACCAGGTCTGCACCACCATATCCACTCTTACGCATCCCCAGTTTCGTTTCCATTCCATATTAACCCGACAGCCGCTGCGTATCGCACCCACCGATCGATCAACCTAACACTTTTTACGACGTTAGGGAAAACTGAAGGACGGAGGGTAGGGGTAAATGTGGCCCTGTCTTACGGTATTATCCCTCCCCTATGAAGAACATCGACCCACACAGAGTATCTAACCCATATACCCCCCTGCTCCCCCCTCAGACGAAGCAGCTGGTGGACTCGTCTCATGCACATCTGAGACATCCAAAATTCATGTTGTTCCAGCAAACAATATCACATTCCTGAAATGTGTCCATAAAAACGGGCCGTCACGTCATTCGTTGGGGGGTGCGACATATGCTTACAAATCACGACCTTCTTGCTTGGCAGGGGACACAGTTGGTGCAAACGATGTCCAGCAGGGCACACCAAACACCCCCTTCCCTCATCCCAAAGACTCTTCCCGAATCCCTTCGGCTCCGACCTGAAGGATTCGATTGTACGTTGGTCAAGGCGAGTTTTACGGTATTTGGAAGTTTGGTGCGCAACGACATCAATTTCCAAAATGGAAACCTGACGAAGTAGAGTTACGGCTCCAAAATGCAAATGGATTTATTCCTAAGGTTCGCCAGAAACCTTCCTGCACTTCTCACAATTATTTGTACCTGAAAAAAATTCCCTAGCTGTATTTTGAACGATAGCAGACATGAACAATAGTCTACCTTTTTATGTTTGAAACCCTGCGGTTGGAAAAAGGAAACGTAGTGTTTCCATTGTATTTGGACGTTATTCCATATGACTTGGATAAAAAAAAGCACAGTTCTAGTCAAAGTTCCAGAAAGCAGAAAGTGCTCCATGGTTTTTCACCCACGGCATAAAACCTTGTTACGTAACTTTCACAAAAGTATTGAAATTGCCGTAATGGAAAAAAACCTGTTCGTTGTTACGAATTGTCACACTTATTGCATCTCAAGTTGTCAGCAGGAAGCGTTAATCGACCTATCATTCGCGAGCTCAATGTAAAATGTAATTCTTCTTACCTTTACTGCACAATACTGACCAACAGGATGCTAGATGCAATGTTTGGATTCTGAAATTAAATCAATGAATCAATAAATGTTAGACACGTGACGTAGTCAGCCTAGGAAAGTGGAATTAGCAGTAAAGTGAGTTACGGCATAATCAACAAACCCAAAACACGTCAGAAATGCAAGTAATTACCTAATAAACGAGAAAGTAATTTTGTAATAAGGTCCCTTTTAATTACAGCATGCCAAAAGATATTCAATTGAATTTCAACTATAGTAGTCTCAGCCTTAGTTGATCCAGGGGATGCAACGTTTAACGCTCTTTTTCTCCTGTTGCCCTGAAGGCAAATGAGCGGTATAGCAATTAGCTCATCCCCTCCACTACTGACCAACAGAAGAATCTTTATTATAATATCGGAGGCCGGCTAAAAGGAAAGCCTAAAGGAAAACCACTTCTCCCCACCTCGCATCCGCATTGAAAATGCACTCTCCCACTCTACCTGCAGCCAAAAAGGAGCCAGGCATGAGTGGTCGATCAATCTGACAAGTCGTCGGGAAAATGTCCCGGGAAAATGTCCCGGATAATGTGTCCCGGGAATGTGACCGGCCCCGTGCAGAGCACGGGCTTCCTCTAGTAGATGTCATAAAACTATCATAAAATGCTGTCAGCTTGGTTGCTGGAGGGCAGTAGAGGGACACGCCCTGACACGCATGATGTTAACTGTGACGTCACATCTGATCGCAACTTAGGCTGAGGCTACTGTAGAATGGGCTTATGGAAATTATTGTTCCCGGCAAAGACAGACTGAAACACCGCAACAGCACTTAGATATTCCATCCAAATCAAAGCGCTAGTACTTCTATAATTTTACCTCTATTCATAAGTTTATAAATCTACATCATTAGCAGAAGAATTCTCTGTGTCCCTGCATTGCAGAGCCCCATCATCCATCCCCCTTTCCCCTTCCTCCTTTCCATTTCCGAAACACCCCTGACGGCATTACCCAAATTCAACGATGTAATCCGATTGCAATTCTAATATAACAGCTTCAACGCATGCCTTCGACGTCTGCTTCTGAGCAAGGTCCTTCAAGAAGCTTAAGAGTCTAAAGGGAAAGCCTCAGTCTGTCACTCCTGCAAAGTTGAGTTACAAAGACACGGGCACAAAGAAGGTATGGACACAAAAGGGCACTGCAGGCCAAAGGACATACTTGTACTTAAGTAAATCCCCAGCAAGCAGGCAACACTGTTAAAATGAAAGGACTCACTAACACGCGTCTTCTACAGCTAAATCTTTGTTCAAATTCATTTACTCAGCTGCTCCAATGTACCCTTTCCAACAACGTCAAAACCCTTTTTAGTAGCTTGGTCGGTAAGGGGAGGAACGAGGTGAAGAAAACATTTATATGAACCAGTTAACAGATTGGAAGACTTGATCAAAATGAGCATAATGATAAGTTTGAAAATCTACACATTCCACTCTTGATATTTATTTTGACTAAACATCTATAGAAAAATTGCTGTAATTGCTGTAAATTACTGTATTAAAAAAAAAGAGGAAAACAAGCCAGACAACGAAAAATCATACACTAGAAAAAACGAGACCGTAGTGGAGTTAGCCATCTTATGCACTTACGGTTCATTGGAGTGGCTTGACCTGGATTCGAACTGGAGCTCAATCTGTCCTCCAGATCATTGACATAACGTCTTTATCGATGTACCCACCCCTCCGCCAGTGCCATTTCGAACCCGGGTCGCGCCACACTGACGAAACGCAAGTGCATAAAGATGGCTTACTGAACTAGGGTACGTTTTTTCCAGTGCGTTTTTCTGGCCGTTTCGCTTGTTTTCCTCTGTACTATCTGATTTGACAAGAATTTGAGATTAAACCAGAAAAAAATGGCACTATTTTCATTCTGATTGCACAAAGTATAGGCAGCATGGTTCCAAAACCGATTAAAATTTTAGATAGCACACTCGTTAACAGGTCTGCTGTTGCCGCCACAGTGGCACACTCAATACAAGATTCGGAAATAACTAGAAGAGGAATCTGGCTTAGTCCCTGCCTGTGCCATCCATCAAGGTGTAGTGAGAGATTACACAGCTTCTACTCCAGCTATGACATGAGACTAATTCTGGTTTGTCTGTGCATTATTTCAGCCCCATACATAATAACTGATTTTTCGTTTCGAACCCAGTGTCGTTCTTCTCATTACGATTTTCTTGTTTCCCTTTAGACTGAATTCCGTTGCGATTCACAGGCTAGTACGTTGCTTTATCTGACTTGCGGCATTCTAAAACTATTTAAAACCAAAGGCAGACGAATAACACGTGTTATCATATGTAACATGTCAAATGCAAGGTTAGTTATCGATAATTTTTGGAACACGACAGTTTTTCCTCCCATAAACTCCTGAGTGTTTGAGTTGGCTAATTATTAAGCTTATTTCGAATGCAAGCACGAGCTAATTTACGGGAGCAAAAACGAGTGTTCCAAAAAGCTCGATAACCACCCGAAGCAGGAGAGGTGGTTAATCAGAAGATCTCGCGAGAACCCCGTATCAGTACAGTGTGGCCCACAAAAAGCTGACGACCTAACATTTTCTAAGTCCAACTTTTCTAGTTAGCACCCCTCAGAACCAGGATAGCATAGAAATCACATCTAGTGAAACGGGAAGATTTCTGTCCTCTCCTGGTTTTGAGGGATGCTAACTAAAAAAGTTGGACTTAGAAAATCTTTGGTCGTCAGTTTTTTGTGGACCACCCGGTATATTAATAAATCATTTATAAACATCTATGGGCATGTGTAAGAATTTCTAAATCTTTACATTCATGTTTTGGTTTTATTAAATATTAGCGAGTTCTATTAGTTTATGGCTACCGTAATGTAACCATCACTTTCGTATTGTTTCAGTTTCGTTTTGTATTACGCTTTAATACTCAGACGTACGCAGGTTGTGTCTCTATAGAGCAGTGACACGACGTAGTATTAGTGTATATAACTCTATGCTGGAGCCATAATGGGTTAGCTGCAAGGGGCACTGCAGAGAGAAACAGAAGGGCGTCATACTGAAGCCGATGCTGTGAAGAGTGATTTCTTAGACCTAAAACACGCGATTTTTGTTGTTGGAGAAAACAACGTTGTTTCAAGTCTAAGAAATCCGTTCTTCCGTTGTTTTTCCCTCCATTTTTACGTAGTGCACCTTGTAGTTACGCCCTCCAAAACCCATACTGGTGCCAATATGGCGGCAAATGTCACTGCTCTATAGAGAAGATCACAGAATGTTAATAATTTTTGTAAATATTTGTGTAACATTTAAGTTAGCTACAAGTTTTTACATCCACATTTGTTAATTGTTCGTATTTATTTATATTCATCTAATCGCAAATCTTTTGCCGGTGCGTTGTTCGAAGCCTAGTACGCTTCTGTCTTTTTAAGCTACTTCCATGTGCTCCTCCCTATCTTAATTGCTATAGAAACCAGATCTGATCTCCCTAAAATAGTGCTGAAATAACTTCAAGTGACCATTCATCAACTAAAGCATGTACTGCGGACATGTAAGACACTGATCATATGAAATGCGTTACCTAACGACAGAATAAACGTATCGGACCTAATGACCAATCTTGTATATTTCAAAGTCGTGCGATTATCCTACAACATGTAGTTGTTTAAGCCTCAAAACTCACAACGCCATTTTTGCAATGTACCAAAGCCAAAAAAAAAAGGAACCGTTAACTGGATTTCCAGCTTTTCATAACGAAATTGCTGAGAAAAAAATCTATTTTATCAATTTGGACCAAAAAGATGTGATACCTCCATAAAACAAAATTTGTTAAGCATTTTCGCTAAATTTTTCGGCCGGTTGAAGTCGTGTATTAAAGACCAAGCTCTTACAGGCGTATTCCAGATCTCCACATAAGTTTGAGTGGGGCTAACAGTGAGTGTAAGGGTCAAAACGCATCTATAGAGATACCCTCAGATGTTACGGCACTCACATTCGTTTTTGCGGCTGTACTAAAATTGTTGACCCTTATTTACATTTTTGCACTCACATTTGCACTCTCACATTCTAGTGGATTTCTAGAATACGGCTGTTAGCTAAGTTAATCCCACCGACTAAACGGCCGTATTCCAGAAATCCACTCAAGTGTGAGAGGGAAAATAGGGATCGACCGATACAGATAAATACCGACCGATCCGATAATGATATTTTCCCTCACTCCGTTCCGTCACCGATACAGATTCCGATACACCGATACCGATAACTATTTTTTAAAAAAGTCAACAGGTAAAAAAGTAAAACTCATTCGTACCTCTGACCATAAAAAAACCCAGTCCACACTGCAGAAAGGCCTAATTGCAAAAAGCCGGACAGTACGCACGCGTTAAATTCACCGAGACGCTGTCCAGATGATGTCATGCAATGCGAGCGGTGCTATACAGGAAAGGTTTCTCTTAAGCTAGGCAGAATAGCCAGTGCGCAAGGAAGACGGTCGTTAAATAAACACCGTTATAGATACGGCACCTATGCACGAAATAGCGATAATATCTGTAAATACCGATACCGATTTTAATATCTGTCTATCCTAAGGGAAAATGTGAGTGCAAACATCTAAGGTAAAGGGTCACAATTTTAATACATTCTCAAACGCGAATGTGAATGTCCTAAAATCTGAGGGTATCTCTATAGGTGCGTTTTGACCCTGACACTCACCTTTAGTCCCACTCACACTTGAGTGGATTTCTGGAACACGCCTGTAAAACTTCAAACGTTAAATGAAATACCATGAAAATCGTGCGGAGAGCAATTTACTGCAAACGGTCGGAAAACTTGGCAGGAATAGTTAACAAGTTTTGTTTTGGGGGAGATCCCAATTTTCCACTGAAATTTGATCAAACAAAACATTTTGATTTTAGGAAGAAGCCACTCCAAATTTTGCAAACTTAACATTTCACAAACATATTTACAGATTTCACATTTTCATCTTTAAACCAACATTTCTCTTGCAACGTCCAGGAGAAATCGGTTGCTTTCTCCGAGACCTATCATAAGAGGAGAAACGAAGGGCGGGAGGGAGGGGGGGGGGGGGGTGGAGGACGACGATATCGCTGCTTATAATATATTTTTCTTGTGGGGAAGATGGTGGGTGGGGGGAATGGAGGGGGGTTATGCAGCACAGCAATATTGTTACCGTTCCTCTGATGGCGTTATTATACAAATGGAATGGGACTATCGATTAAAATGTTAAAAACGGCTACAAAGGATCGAGGCAGGGCCGTTAAAAGCGTCGGAGAGAATAAATCAGGCGTCCCAAGGCCATGAACACGCGAGATGCTGATAATGTGCCCATCGTGGATCAGTGCAACCAAGCTCACACACAGCGCAGTCAATGCTCCCCCCCCCTCCCGTGCTATCCACCTACACCAAGGTTTCTCTCTCTTTTACAAAAAATATAATCCAATAACTTGCAAAGGGAGAGGGACTTGTTTCTCCCCCCCCACCCCCCCCCCCATCTAGTTCCAAATAAATCAAGATGAGACCCCCCTATACAGAGCTGATTCACTCCCAAGTAAAATTGTTCGATAAAAACAGGATATAAAAAAAAACCAACGACACCTTGAGGCGATAAACGGGTAAACACACGCAGACTTGGTCGCACGCAAATGAGAACCAAGTCGTATTTTATTTACCGATACAATGGTCATTCTTTATCAACACCTCTTGTGGTTACCGTTAAAGGAATGTTTTCACAAGCAGCATTCTTTTCTTAAATGCTCTACCGAAAGTTTTTAGAAGCATCCCGTCAACAGCGGTACCTTACGACACTCGGTCCATGAGACTGGGTACCTACGACAAATATTTTCCCAGGTTCTCCCTCAGTTATAACACCCTTCTCAATCCCATTTATATATAAGTCGCGTACGAAGTAAGCAATCTAACCTTTGTGCGATTGAAATAAGCCCTGAATTAGTAAAAGAATGTGTGCGTTTTAATGAGAACAGACACCATGTTGCTGATGTCATTAGCAGTCTTACGTAATTTCCTCCTTTTTTCTGCCGTCTAGCTCAGTTAAATAAATAGGCTACAGACGCTGTTTCCGTTGCCTGTTGGACTTAAATGTCAGAATGCCTGAGCCGGAATTGAGCCCTCGACCTCTGAGACCCAAGGTCGAAGTCTTAACACTAAGCCGAGTATTCAGGATGTTCAACTGAACACAGACCCTGGCTTACGAGGGCCCCTGCAAGAGCCTCGCGTAGTACAGAACAGAATCAATACTGTAGAACAGCGGATGAATTTAAAGTAAAAAGCTAATTGGCAGAGTAGAACAGACTTCGGGCTTGATTATTAAAATATTTTTTTTTTCCACATTTTTTAAAATTAGTCTTCTATTGGGTGGGGCGGATGGCCCTTTCGATTAATGTGCTCACGGGCCCGAAGCGTACTTGTTCCGCCACTGCCTCCTATTTCATACTGACTAAGCTGTGTCTGTATGGCTTAGCGGAAAGACTTTGACCTTTGGTCTCAAAGGTCGAGGGTTCAACTCCCTGAGGCAATCTGACATTAAGTCCAAAAGGAAACGGGAATAGATTTGCATCTGTATTTATTTATCACTTATCGAGCCGATTTGGCTTTTCGGCCTGCTTATAGTTCAATTCTCATTTACCCAAATTATCCTGTACTACTTTTTATATTCGCCAATTTTTCCAGGTTTTCCAAATTCCTTACGATCATTGTACGAAATTTCCGTTACGCAAATTTATACTGCATCCTGTAATTTACAAGATAATAGGGGTAAGCCGACAAACATTTAACACCAATTCATCTGAATCATTCACCCAAACACCAATCAAGAGGACACCTAGGAGGATAACGAATTGATTTCAGTTGTTGTGGGATCAAATCTGGCCTCAGGCTCTGCCCCAGCGGCGATCAACGGTTTCCCAGTTCGCATCCCCGGGTGGGTTTGCCCTTCCCCTTAATCGACTTCATTCTCCTTCAAAAACGACCAATAAGGTTCAAAATTGATCCGAGTCATCTATACGAGCATTAGTTTGCTTCATGTGACGTACGGCTCAAATGAATTTGTAAAAAAAAAAACCCAAAAAACTGATACTGCGGTTGTTCGTATTGTTCTGCAATATATATATGGTTAAGTGACAAAAAATAATACACCTTTCCTAAATGTCAAGGCAATTTGTTAAATATGGTCAAAGACAACATGAAAAAGTCACATCAGGCAAAACATAAATTGGCTTCTATAGAGGGTCTTGTCTTGATTTATTTGAAACAGTGGCGAAGGTGGTGGTAAGACAAGATTCCCGTAAATTCATTCCATATTATTTGGGGCAGATTTGGCAATAAAAACACTATTTAGAGCATGGAAAAAAAAAGAGGAAAACACCCCCATAAGAACTTTAGTAGCCAGAACTACATTTGAATATGGTTCAGGTAGATAGATAGGCAGATAGATACGTTTATTATACTGCAAAGCATTTCATAGGACACATTCGCATCGAAATTACAAGATTGGAAATCTGTGTCGCAGAAAATACTCGTGCGCAACACATGCATGAAGTAAATGGAATATACAATTATACATGAAATGAAAACACACACACAAAAAAGAAATTCATGTATGTGTTTATACACATAAGTCATAAATTCAATACTAAATAGAAACAAGAATGAAACTAAACACTAGCAGTAAACCAAAATTCAAGGTAGGTAAGCCCAACTATCCATTCGCGTACCTTCGATTTGAAACAATGAACTGACCCGATGACTTTAAAATAAAAGAAATGGGTACAGCGTTATAAATCCTTGACGTCTGATAAAGAAAACATTTATGCAGAACTAGCAGAACTATACCCGGCTTCGCTCGGGTGGAGTAACTTTGCCCAGTACTAAACATTTACCCTTAAATTCCAACGAAGGGGAAAAAACTGCAGTCCCCGGATGCTGTGTAGGGTGTTTGCTTCAGTTGCAACATTTGGTAAAAATTGATTCGTCTTCACCCCAATCAAAATAAATAGGGGTAACATGCACACTGGCCTCCTCCCCCTCCCAATCTAATTTTAGTTATTGAAGCATTACAATGCGAAGAGCACAGCTAATAATTGTCCATCCACTCCCCGCTCACCCACACACAACTCACCCAAATACAGCTGATCATGAGCAATGGCGCTAGTTTGATGTTCGTCCTGCGACAGTTTCGTTTTCGTTTACGCTAATAGTGGCATCTAGTGGGCGATCTTCGAAGCTTGTCCTCACGATCGCATGCCGGGACACTTTCCCTTATCGTTAACAAAATGTGAAGCTGACTATAAGACCTAGTGTTAGTATCACACTAGATCTAGTGTTCACATTAGAATGAATATAATTATAGGTGAAGGTGACAATTTTTTCTATCGAGGGGATGTGGAGGAATATCTCGTAACGCGGACTGTCTCCCTCACGTCCAATTAAATTTTACATTTTCCAACCCCCAACCCTTTTGTTGCGTCGACGTCCTGCGTTCTGTTGCCAGAAATCCGACCGTTATTACTTAACGACCCGAACCCTTTCTTCTCTTTTCGCGCACAACACGACCGCACGTTCGTAAGCCAGGCGCAAAAATTTTAAATAACCCATAATAAATTTTTTTCTTAAGCCAGAGATGGTCAGACTGAAAAGGGTTCCACCTACACCTGGCCGAATCCAGACGCCTTTACGCACACACAACGCGCACACACACACAAAAAAAAATCTAACTTTGATTGAGAAGCGTGAAGAATTATCCCAGAAGAACGGGGCGCGAACACTCGTATAAAAAAAAATGTCGGTATAGGGTTAAAAAAAATGATATGGGTGGGGATAAAAAAAAGAAGTATAAAAAGCGGCGTCGTGCCCAAGGGGTAGACTAATCTATTAAGGGGTAAATGGGACAGAAGGGGTTCTTCACACCTTTAGGCACGATTTATAGCATAAAGGGCGCAAAGATGATGGCGTAAAAGGAACGCGCTACCTTCATCAATCATGGCGGACAAAAAAGGAGAAAGGGTTATGCAAACAGCAAAATGACGACAACGGACAAATCAGTGCAGCCACGTGGAAAGAGGCGCGAGCTGTTTGCCATCGTCTAAATGTGGAAACCGTTAAATTGTAATTCCCTGTTACGTAGTATCGACGACTTCACCACCTTCCCGTTACAGACGTAAAATTAATCACGAAGTTTGTACCCGTATATAGTAATGATAAAATCATAAATCTCCAAAACAAAACTTGTTAAGGAATTCCGCCAAAGTTTTCAGCCGTCCGAAGTCGTGCATATCAAACATCATGCTCTTTCGCCAAGTTAATCCAACCGATTACAAGTTCGAAGGTTAAATGAAAAATTTAAAATTGCTTACTGCGCAATTTTCAAGTATTTCATTCACGTTTGAAATCTTAGCCGACGGGATTAACTTGGCGAAATTGCTTAGCATTTGATATCACTGCTTCAAAAGACCAAAAAGCTTGGCGGGAATCCTTAACAAGTCTTATTTTGGGGGGATCTCCCGTCTTTTTGGTTCAAATTGATAAGATCTATTTTTTCGCTTAGTAATCACGTGATAAAATGCCGAAAATCCAGTTTACGGTAGTTTTTTTTTCTTTTGGCTTAGGGCGCGTTTATGCAACGACTGTCGTCTTTGCATTCTCGCAGCTAGAACTCAATCGCGATGGCAAAGGTGACATTGCCATGGTAACAACGCTAAATGGATTAGCTAAATCCGACATCGTTTGAGTAAATACTTGCAGTCTTATAATCCGTGCCAATAATATAAAGAATTCCTCATGACGAAACAATTTCCCCAAACGCTTCTGAACTCACGTTATTTGCTGTTTTCGTTGCGAGGCGGCAGACATAAAACCGCCACTATGTTGGAATTTGAGGTGATTTCTAGCTTCTAGCTGCGAAAATGCAAAAGCGATTGGTTGCGTATAAACGAGCCCTAATAAGTCCTCACGATTGTCAGACTAGAAGAATGGCCCAACGATTCTTTAAGCACATTCGACAGAAATAATTAAACTCGGTAGACTCCTGAAATACCCGCCTACGAATTGAACATCTCGTACCATCGTGAAGGGTAGCCAATGACGGTTTCAAAATTAAAGTTATGCTTTTTTTTTGGGGGGGGGGTTCTCAGCTCCCACGTTACAATTTCCATTCCAATGGCAAATCAGAAAATAAAAACGAACTCGTTCGATGTTTAAGGTAAAGTTTAATTGACCCGAAGTCAAAACAGGAAAGGAACACGAACGAATAAACTTTTCTGTAAGGCCATGCAAAGTTTAAAAAAAATGGTTCTCGGGCACTGAAAGTTGAAAACTGATGAGGGATGAGGCTTTTACCTTTTTTTTTTACACATTCGGTTCTCGAGCACAGAAAGTTGAAAACTGACGAGAGATGAAGTTTTAAAAAATATTTTTAACACATTTTATAGTAAAAAAAAAAGTGCCGTTTTCATACTGAATTTTAAAAAAAAAATGGAGATTGCAGATTGCATTTAAAAAGCCATTTTTGGAAATTTTTATTCCCAGCAAGCACAGATCGGATTTCAGAAACCCCTCCAAAAAAATTTGATGCGAAGCTATTTAGATTAAAGACGGGAAAGCCAAAGGCTCACCAGAAATAACTAATTAGATGCAAACCTATTTACGTTGCCTTTTGGACTTATATGTTAGACTGCCTGAGCATCTGCATTAAGCTATTTAGATGATGCGGCGGATTACGTAGCATTGATACAACAGTAGTGATCAGACAAATGTTGACTTTGGAAAAGCCACTAATAAATGCCGATTCAATTATTTTTATTTCTTGCAAAAAAATCGATGAGGGAGGGCCTGAGAACCATTTTTTTTTTTACTTTGCAATGGCCTAGGTTTCAGATACCACAATGATGCTGCAGTGTTTAGTCCACGTGAAACCTTACTGCTCTATTAACATGTATTTATAGTTTAAAATTCTGAACACGGTATGTAGACAGGCTAATGAGTAATGTCCGCGTGCGTCGTCTCACCAAACGACATTGCTGAAAGAATTGTAAGGAAAAAAACATATCTTTCATCATCAATTGGATGGGGAACGGAAAGGAGACGACTAAGTTTACTGGCAAATAGAACTAAAAAACTAAGCAGAAAAAGTAAAAGAATGTGTGTGAGATGTATGTGTGGCTATGTGCTTTCCTAATTCTCGTTAATTTTAACATAATTGGCGTTAAATTTTACCAATATCAAAACTACATGATTCGAAACACCCCTTCTTCTATACTAAGCTCGAATCTAATATCATCTACACTTTGAAAACTCATGTAATAAAACATTAATAGCCTAACTGTTTCTTCCTGCTTTTTAATGACCAATGCTTTTTTGGCAGTGGCAATGGTTTTAATTTTATTTACATGTCTAATGGTTGAATATACACACGGATTAACGTGAACTGCAGATTGTGGTATCTGAAACCTTACAGGAAAGCTTATTCGTGTTCTCTTTAGCTAAACCTTTCTTTTGGCGCATCAACCGCCACTCCCTTCTGGTTACGTCACGAACGGTGAACACCTCATACATTTGTCACCTCATATCAGATATTTTTTCGCTTTCCTATAAGACACAGCGCCAAATATGACTGGAGATTTTGGAAGGTTTATTGATTTAATCGGACACAGTGTGAAACTAAACTTTCGGCTGCCAGGTCGCCTCATTTCACACTCAGCGGCGTAGCTACAGGGTGGCAAGGGAGGCAGAATGCCATCCCCCCCCCCCCCCTGCGGGGGGGGCCCCCCCCGAAAGAAAGAAAAATTATTTAAATTTAAAAAAGACTCTTTTGTAGTACACCAGTTATCTAATTTGATATAAACTGTATTTTCAAATGAATTCCGAGGCTCCCCGTCCGTCCATCCCCCTATCATTAAAAAATATGGTGGCCCATAAAAAAAGCACGAGCTGAAAAATTTCTCTGAAATCCAAACTTTTTTCTACTTTTTTTTTCCAAAAAAAGTCAAAATAGGGATCACTTTACCGGAGTACGAAAAAGCGAACCCTGAATGCACTACAACAAAAAAATAAAAAATAAATTAGAAAAAAGTACGAACTTAGAAATTTTTCAGCTGGTGCGTTTTTTATGGGCCATCCTGTATATTAAGGAGGGGGGGGGGGCCTCCCAAGGGTTAATTTGCCACCGGCCTCACCTAACATATAGCTACGTCACTAATCACACTGTTGTACTTACACCGGGTTGGCAGCACAATAAAACGTGTTGGCAGTACAGTTACAATAAAACGTGTAGGATTTTTATTTCCAAATTGCAAAAATGTAGAAACTCACGGTAAAAATCAAACAAACAGGAACTACCGCCTTTGCATTTACAAACAGGCTCTAAATCAACACTGGTTCTATACAGAGCTGTATAGAACTATGCCACATTCCGTAATAGTAGTTTATACTAAAACTAAATGTTACACATCAGTGTTGCAATCCATCAATGGCACAGGATGGGGGCCATACAGGAAGAAAAAAAAACTCAGAAGATAGGGGTGTATTGAAAAGTTAGACCAGGGAGGGGGGGGGGTTTGAGCAACCCTCTCTTTACCCTTAGGGCCATTCAACAACGTCCCTTTTGTGCTACGCTTGTCATTAAAGGGTTAATGAGTTGACGGGGATGAGACAAAAAAGATGGATGACCTGACGAAGAAGAAGAAGGGGGAGAAACGGAGTTCAATAGATTACGGAAATAAAAAATTATTCTCTAATCATCCCCGGCAATTGGCCGTATCGCCTTTTGTTGCATCCTTGTCAGGGGTAGTCTTAAAAGGAGTGAGGTGGGCTGAGATTTTCAGTTAAGGGATCGCAGAATGATACCTTCTTTTCACTTCCCCTCCCCGTTTTTTTTTGTTACCTGGATCTGGCGGGTTGCATCGGTGCGAATATTCAAATGAGCCAGAATAGCACACATGAATAATCGCCAGCCAACGCATCATCATCATCATTAATAAAAGGGTTGAACGAGCGCACGAGCGAAGCTTTTCCAATGACAACCATCGAGGAGCGGAGCGGGAGGGAGGGAGGAGCACTGATCACAACAGCCAAAAGGTGAAAAATTACCCCTTCCCTCCTTTTTTTTAACCCTCAACTTCACAGTGTGACACCAGTTCAACTATGGCACTGAGGAGAATGAGGCGAAACAAACCAAACATGACCATTTAGCAATCATGATGAATCCTTAATGATTTGGGAAAGCAATCCTGATCGACATTTCATTCCCTGGAATTCCAGGATCCCCGAAGTTCCTGCCAAAATAATAAAACCGCTAAACCTCAAATATTTCTGTAATGGTAATCTCCAAAACAAAACTTGTTGAGGATTCCCGACAAGCTTTTCGGCCGTTAAAAGTGGTGATATCAAACGCCAAGCTCTTTCACCAGTTAATTCCACCGAGTAGGCCTAATAGTTCGAAGGTTAAATGAAATATGGAAAAATTGCTTACTGCGCAATTTTCATTATTATTTCATTTAACGTTTGAAGTCTTAGTCGATGGGATTAATTTGGTGAAAGTGCTTGGCGTTTGGTGAAAGTGCACGGCCGAAAAGCTTGGCGGTAATCCTTAACAAGCTTGGTTTTGGAGATATTTTAGAACTTTTAAGAGGCGCACGTACGATTGGCTACTGTCCTTGGATGATACGGAAATCTTTTAAAAAAATAATGACCTAACTATTGATGTTCTGTTTTATGTTGTTCGCCTAGTATATTGTATTCGTTTTTGTATTCCTCTTATGAACCTACTGTAGTTCCTATTACTATTTTTGCATATTGTAGTGTAAATGAGTTTTCCACAAATGATTTATTTTTAATTACCTAACAAAACCTGAGCCTGTGCGCTTGTGAGTTACTGTTCCATTTTTGATTGGAATAAACTTAATTACTTACTACATCACTCCTTTTTGTGTTAGCAATTACGAGAAGGAAAAGCCCATCCAGTGTTACGGTCCCTTTTTTTTTTTTAATTTAGTTCCGTTTTGAGGACAGCAGGAATGTTTCACGTGGACTTAACACTTCAGCAACTCGGTGGTACCTGAAACCTTACAGGAAAGCTTATTCGTGTTCCTTTTGCTGTTACGATTTTGGTTCACTTAAAACTTAAATTAAACATCATACGGCAGCGTTTTTAACTGCACGCTATCACAAAGTAATTGGTAGGTTTACGTGTCTTAGTCTAATAGGTGTACGTATGTCTCAGTCATTGTTGAGACGTCCACCGAATAGAAGAATTTGTTTTCGTGAAACTAGTAACCAGTAATTAGGCCAGTAAATTAATGAACGTTATTCACATAGTTTTTTTTTTAAACAAGAACAGTGACTTTTATGTTGTCAGGCGACCAAAGCCTCCCGATCAGAAGTTTCAGCATTTTCTGTCGCATTTTTGCCTTAGCTGGAAAAGACATATTTTATCTGGATAGAACGGACGTTAATGTTATCGTTGAATCTTAGTGAGCGAGAGTCTTAAGAGGCAATAGATGTAGCAAGGATCAAACGCAATCAATAATACACGAATAACTGAAACGAACCGTTGTACATTAGTCTGCACGCTAGTGTGCCGCCCTCCGAGATCCAACGACAAATTTTTTTTTTTTTTTTTTGGGGGGGGGGGGGAGTTTACCCTTTGTCTTCACATACAAACAAAATAGAATACACTGCCCAAATTTTTGCCTGGTTGCATCCCCAGTGTTTTCAAGGTAAAATAATACACCAATACATGTACACCGGAAGTCAACTTGGCAACAAGTACGTTGTATACCGGGTAAAAAATGAACAAATTCGTTCGATGAGACATACAATTACCCAACACGGAAACTTATCGCTCAATCACTTGCATTTGGAGAAGGTGGGGGAGGGTATCGGTGGGGGAAAATGTTTTAATGACTAACTAAGGCGTGACGTCAGTTTTGAGGTTATTACCGGTGCACATGAATTGGTACTGTCATTTTTACCTTGAAAACGGTGGGAATGCAACGTGCCGAAAATGAGTTTTTTACTTGTATGTGCCGACAAGGTGTGCGTGCCCTCCATTAAAAACATTTCTATCCTTGCAGTTTTAGATTCCAGGGGACGATAAGACAAGGGAACCTTTCGTGCTACCGCCCGTCACATGTTTTTTTTGTATTCCCGCGTCGTATTTTGTCGCACGATCTCCATTGGCTAACTCTTTCCGGCCTGACGCCATCGCGGGCTGGCGAACTTCAACAGTTTATTCGAGAAGTTCATGACGTCATGGCAACATTGCTTTGAATTGGGTGAACGATGTATATTTCGTCAGGCGTTTTCGACACCACTTAGTTGCATAGGCCCGAAAAGGTCAAAAGTGGTAACAATAAGTGATTACCTACGCCGTAATAATTACCAATACCGTAATCTAACAATGAACGTTGCAGGGGGGGGGGGGGTTGAGGCTTAATGGCGCGTCGATAGCAAGGTCGTTAGCGCCAACCGAGTCACAGTGCAGTGGTCCGGGTTGCCACTGCACCATAAAGGAGACATTGAATGAATGCATGAGGTTCCAGAGTAAAGTAGAAAATGGCGTTTTTCACTCAGATTTAGCACACGTTTAGCGGTATCAACATTTAATTGGATTTAGTTAAATCGTTTGCTGCAGCCCGATGCACGTTGCCAGTAATTACAGGCTATAGGGAGACAGGCTATGACTCAGCTTTTTTTTAACTTCTACAAACAAAATTTGACTTCCATTTTTTTTTTCCAATATTCATGGTCGTCTACGGAAAGCTGTTTATTGACATTGACCAGGCGTCATACATATGTTGTCTGAATAATCATGGTTGCATGTCGGCAATATAACGCACATGGCACAGATGGCAAAGGGGAAAATATTACTTAAATAAATTTCTCAACACTAAAATGCGGACACCAATACTATAACAGCGCAGTCTTGAAACCGTCGGACATTAAGCATGGTCAGGCTGCTCCATCTTGTTTTGCCGATCCATAAACGTATAGGCCCTATAGCAGCATGGCGATCAATAGTCACTTTTTTTTTAACACGGCAGAATGTAGGGTCCATCTGATGACCCGCGCCTTAAATGGCCAAAGAAGCCTTGAAGTATTTTTTTTTAAATAATCAGCTCCACACAGAAGTAGAATCGTTTTTGTATCTAGTCATGAATGTTTGTTTGAAGTGTTAAGTGTTAACTTAAGTTTTAAGTCTTCCTTAAGATTGAGTTTCAAAATACGAGACTAAAATTGTCAAGCATCTTAGAAAAAAACAATTCCAAACCAAGGCTGAAATTTGAGATCATTACAGCCTGACGACAAAAAATTCACGATAAGAAAATGTTTAAAGTTTTCTTGTTGAGAATGGGTACGAATATCGTTCGTATTTGTCTGGCTGTACTGGGAACTGTATTAAGACTTACTTGACTTGCTGGGCAGTGTGTAATCCCCACTAAAATGAACTGTTCTATTTAGTTGAAATTTAGAACACCAGTTTTGATTCAACCAGTATGCCTTTTGCCTACGTCAGAATTTGTCTTTTTGCTAGTGTCTTATCGTTTCGCCGAAAATTAAGCCTGAATAAAATTCGGCGAAAGTGGAATTTCCCTTTCGCCTAATCAAAATATTCTGTAAAAATTTAACATTGTATGAAGTTACAGAAACATTCTTAATTGGAAGGCATTTGTAATTAGTTGTGGTTTCTGACGTTATATGTTTAGCCCAGTGAGCGCAGTGCGCGAGCGAGGCACATAATTTTGAAAAAGTAGCCTATTCGGTAAAACGGTATTTGGTGAAACGGCAACTCCCGTTTCGCCGAAAATTAAAACACTGGTTAAAATTCGGCGAAACGGCTATACACCCTTTTGCCACGTCAAAGTTGGAAGGGTGCATCAAGACGAAGAAAACAACTTATTACAATCCGATGAGAAATAAGACTCCTGTATCAAGTTTTTGATTACATCGTAACTTACGTTTTTTTAATACGCATACGTTTATTAACCCCAGCACGTTTAAAACTAATGTGGAATACTTTTATTTCATCTTTGCCATGTGTGAGTTGAAAGGACTTAAATGATTTAATAAAGCGTCTGGTTGCTAAGCCCATAAAGAAACTCGATTTTGACGTGAGGATACATTACTTCGCAAACGGAAACACAGTGCAATAAAATCTAAACGTACAGTTGAAAATTTTAAAACCCTTACAAATTTTACAGTTGTACACTCAAACGGAGAACCGAGCCCGTCAATGCGAACAATTCCGTGCGTTAAACATCACACTTTACGACATTTTACGACTCCAAAATCAAATCCGCCATCCAGGCTTCGAAACGACGGACGTCGAATTATTTTTTTGAAAATCACTCTTTGGCGATATCACGCTAGCTCCGTGCAAAGAAAGGGGTCTACCCATAAACGTCACATTATAAAACTTAAAAATTTGAGTTACGACAAACCCCTTAAACGAAAATACATACTCCCTCACCTTCCCCTAATCTAATCACGTGATCAGACCCAGACGGAATGAATTACTGCATGACAAAAGACGACGCTCGTGCAATTCTCTAAATTACAATCCCATTATTTTTATATACGACCCCCCATTAAGTAGTGCAATCTTGTGCTCTCTTTGCCTTGATCAAAGCACCATTTACTTCACCCTCCCCCAACCCACACTCCTCACAGAACTACACTATCATCGTAGACGACTTTTTTTTCTGTTCTTCTTCTTCTTCTGTCTATATAGAAGTGGTGCAGAGGGCCATCGCCATTTGTCAATGTGACTTTCATTACGGGCCAAAAGAGAAGTATTTGATTAACCGTGTCCTAATGCCTCCTGGCTTGCCATTTTCTAGCGAGAAAAGAGAAGAGCATTTCTCCGTAATGATCGGGATCCGGATCTTGCCACTCTTTGGCAGCAACAGCAAAGAAGCAACGTAAAGAAGAACGCAACGGGTTATTACTAAATAGCACCCTTTCAAACCACCTCGTCCCAACAAGCTAAATCCGACATCGTTTGAGTAAATACTTGCAGTCTTATAATCCGTGCAAATAATATAAAGAATTCCTCATGACGAAACAATTTTCCCAAACGCTTCTGAACTCACGTTATTTGTTGTTTTCGTTGCGAGGCGGCAGACATAAAACCGCCGCCATATTGGAATTTGAGGTGGTTTCTAGCTTCTAGCTGTGAGAATGCAAAATCGAGTGGTTGCATAAACCCGGCCTTAGGGCACGTTTACGGAGCGACTCGCCTTTGCATTCTCGCAGCTAGAACTCAATCGCGATGGCAAATGTGTCGTTGCCATGGTAACAACGCTAAACGGATTAGCTAAATTCGACATCGTTTGAGTAAATACTTGCAGTCTTATAATCCGTGCCAATAATATAAAGAATTCCTCATGACGAAACAATTTCCCCAAACGCTTCTGAACTCACGTTATTTGCTGTTTTCGTTGCGAGGCGGCAGACATAAAACCGCCGCCATGTTGGAATTTGAGGTGATTTCTAGCTTCTAGCTGCGAGAATGCAAAAGCGAGTGGCTGCATAAACGTGCCCTTACACTAAAAAGCACAAGGCATAAAACGAGATTTTAAAAAAAAACTTACCTTCTATTTCGAAGCAATGCATTAGAAAGATTGGGATCTTTAAAGGATAAAAAAAAAGTCTTAAAAAAAAACACAAAGATGTTAGCCCTGCGGTATGACGTGATACGATGTTGCTAATTTCTTTGGCTTTTTTTCAACTGGTCGTGATTGGCTTTGCTGGAATCCTTTACGAAATGGGTTTACAGGACTTTCCACAATTTCCAAAACGTGAGATAAATATGCCGACAAAACCGAACTGAACTATATAACGCCGAATAACAACGGAAACAACAAAACCAATTCATTCCAACGTTTCAATTTTTTTTTTATTTATTCTCTGTTTTAACGAGGTTATTATTTGAAAACCTGCTCTCGAGGGTCTAATAAGGAAGATTCTTGATAAAGACGCCAACAGTTAAACCGAAATTACCGATAGGCAACTATAATTGTATGAATATGCTGTGAAAATTGTACGGAACATGTAAATTTGTGGCAATGGCTGTAAAAAGTAGTAAGTTGCTGAACGCTTTCAAGTACTGTTATATAGCGTAAGCTATAAATCTCTAAGGTGAAACTCCTATATCCCGGCCGAATTATCGTGACACATAAATTATCTTATTATGACATAGTTAAGTTGCTAGAGTTCGCTCTAATTCTTGCATGGCAGTTGCTAAGACAAAGTGCCAATACGTATAGATTTCTTTTAAGTATTAAAAGTTTAAAACGTGATTACCACGTGTAAATTTCATTATTAATACGCACACAGCAGTAACTGTTACTACAGTAAGGGCACGTTTACGCAACCACTCGCTTTTGCATTCTCGCAGCTAGAAGCTAGAAATCACCTCAAATTCCAACATGGCGGCGGTTTTATGTCTGCTGCCTCACAACGAAAACAGCAAATAACGTGAGTTCAGAAGCGTTTGGGAAAATTATTTCATCATGAGGAATTCTTTATATTATTGGCACGGATTATAAGACTGCAAGTATTTACTCAAACGATGTCGGATTTAGCTAATCCATTTAGCGTTGTTACCATGGTAATGTCATCTTTGCCATCGCGATTGAGTTCTAGCTGCAAGAATGCAAAGGCGAGTCGCTGCGTAAACGCGCCCTAAAGCTACTAAGTAAAGTTGATGTAGGTGTTGTGGCACACTGGCACATTCCTCACACATGAGCCGATTAAATGAATACAGCCACATGAGCTGCAGTTGCTATAGTAACCTCCTAGAAGTACACAACTTTAAGTAGCAAAGTCCTTTAGTTTTAACCTGGATTTAAGGGTTTCATTGTTGCCATTAATTTTCCAAATATGGTTGTTCCTGGTCGACTGGGTATTTTTGTATGGACCAGGCCAGAGAGTAGAAGACATACATTCCTGACTGCAGAAGATTCAACAGCAGTGTAGTGTATGTTGGTTGTTCAGTTCTTTTGTCAACAGTTTTGTGTCAAATCAACCTGGTCCTTGATTATAATCCAGTGAATTTAGGGAAGTGATTATAATCAAAGATCTAGCCCTGATCTTATCATAGTTTTTATTTTTTTATTTTTTAGTTTCGGTAGGAGACGTTCGCGATGGCTGCAAAGCCATTCTGAACGCACAAGGAAGAGCAATTCCATTATTAATTCGGATATCCGAATTAATACTTTATCTGAAAAATTATTGAATAATGTAAATCCATTACCCCCTATTGACAGCAGCAGTCGCTCCTAATTTTAATAATTAACATTTTTATGTTGTTAAAATATTAACATTTAATATAGTTAAAACACAGATAAAACGGAAAAAATGCTTACAACGTAGGAAGCATTCCTTTTAAAGAATTGAAATGAGCTGTTCACAATTCTGGCTCAATTGTTTCTCCGGATGTTACTAGTAGCTTTTTTAAATTTTCCAGTCAAACACTCCAATAAAAAACAGCTACTTTATATTTTTTATCCCTTTGTAAGACATATTGACAAAATTTTTCTTTCCTTACAAATAGTTAAATACATGTCGACGCTAAACGTTCATCAAAGATAAAATGCTTCTGCGATGGCTTTTAGCGTTTAATTCAGCTGCCAAGTTACCGAATCGTTACCCTATGAGGGCTAGGGCGCACTAACTAAGGAACACCGAACGCAAGGCACGCGCAGGCAGACGAATCACGGAAGGAACGGGAAAACGCGAGTCTGCCAGAGAATTAGCTGGCAATCAGGCGCCATCTTGGCCACAGTTACCAAGGTGATTAATGAGGGCGGGAAAGCAGCGCTACAAGCCAACTAAGCAGCAACTAAGCCACCTTCAAGTAACTTACTTCCGACGACGACGAGAGTCCATAAGAGTTGAGCTAAGGCAGAGCGCGCGCAACAAGCTCTCACGCCATTTATCCCCCGTAGCGCCATTTTTAAAGGAAAACCCCCTCGCTTTCAACTTGGATTTTCCGTGCAATCCACTCGGGGCATCGCGTCTCCCTTCATTCAGTTTGGAGGAATGAAGTCCTGACAATAGCCTACTGGATGACACTTGGAGCAAAGTGACTCAAGCTCGAGTATCAAAAGCCGTTTGGACAAAATCGTGTTTAAAGGAAAAGGGCACCTTGCTGATTAATGATCACTTAAAGATCGAGCGCAAAGTGGGTATTTGCCCAGGGTGCGAGGTACTGACGATTGCACGTCAGCAAGCCTTGTTAAATGACCTTGAGAGCATCACGGCGTGCCCCAAGCCGGCGCAAAGAATGACTCGGACATGCGCATACCGAGTGAGAATCTTTACAGTCGGAACTGTGTGGCTTGATATGAAGCGATATGCTATACTACTGCCCTCTGTGGCTTTGTCGTAATACTTAGTGGTAGTAGGTATTGCAAGGGGTTAATCTCGCTCTCTTAAGCAAAAGCTTCGGGGAGGGGAGATGTAACAGGTTCAAACTGATTACATTCAATACTCGGTGGAATGGGGATGCTGTCATATTCCAATTCCTCTCCCTATGGAATAATCTAATGCAGATACCAGCCGAAGGTAAGAATTCACCTTACCCTTGAAAGATAAACGCACTAATATGCCGAAGTACTGCTTCATGCCACCATGAGTCAAATTTCTGCAAGTGCCTAATCGCAGTAATCTGCGATGTCAGCAAATCATGGATAAAGGAATTAGGCCAAATATGCGGAAATGTTAAGTAAGTCAGTAAGTAAGTTATTTGGTCACCCCAATGCCACAACGCCTTGGCATTTTATCATGTAATTCCCTAATTGGATTCATCCGGCTGTCTAGTATAAATACTGCCTGCCTTACCACAGTGAAGTTAGTTGGTGTTTCAGGTTCGTACTGAAAGCTAGCTTTGTGGTAGGGACTAACCTGGAATTTGAGTTCAAACTCAGAAACCTTGTGTTGTGGTCTCTAAATAAGTGTGGCAAACCCACAACGAGCAGCAATAATTCCAATTATATATTCAAAGCAATACTGGATTTATAAAAGGGCAGCTATACGTGTAGGATGCCCTGTGTACTACAATGCAGGAAGACGGCAAACTTGAAAAGTAAATCTTGGTCACAGTGTGTAAATCCCATACTTTGCCAACAGTCGAAAGCCAGTCAGTCAACCGTCAATCAGTTACGCATGCGTGAATGTGGAAAGAAAGGATTGTGAACCCTCGTTTCACCATTTATATACCTACTTACTATTCTGGTAAGGACCTCCAACGCCTGATCTCATGTTTGCTAGGTAAACCTATTAAAGACGAAGTTTAAAAACAGTACGATAAAAAAAATTATATCAATATCGGCAGACAAACAACGTATAACACTAATCGCACGAACTAAGCCTTCTCTCCCCTCACCTTCCCATTGTACTGTATTATAGTCAATCTCTAGATGTACATGTCCGTTCGGCCCGGGCACAGGACGGCCGCCATTACCATGTCAATAACTAACGAGTGAACGGGTTGCAGCAGCGGCAGACGGTGGCACACCAAGATGGCCGACAGATACGTGTGCGTGTTTGACAAGTTTGAAAAACATTAAGCGAAGCCAATCTGACGCCATTTAGCTTCCTGACTGATGGATGAGGGGCACACGAAGAACGCTAACCGTCAAAGCAAGCAAGTCGAAATCGGGTCGCCGTGTGCTGCGTCATGCCCCGACGTGTCACCCCCTTCCCCACCCCCGCCAGGGCCATCAACTAACTCTTTTTCCCACCGAACCCAAAGGGTTAAAGGCACACTACATCCAAGCCATCCATCACCTAAGCGACGCATGCAGAATAGGCGGGTCCGTCTCTCCGCCCCGTCATTAGTGAACCTCACGACTAATGACCACTCGGACAAGCACCTAGCTGATATACACACGTAACCAGCAAAGATGAGCCATCGCAAAATTTGAAAAAAAAAAACTAAAAAAATCCTATCTGTTCAAAATACTTTCAGTTTTTATTAATGTATCGTTATAAAGCAATTATTTAGAAGGCAAGCTGTCGAAAAAATGACGTAGAACATGTTAATAAGACGTCAGTGAGATGTGTACAGAAGTCACAAAACGTGAACGAAGAACTCAACTTGCCATCAAAAACAAAAACCGGCCACTTGATTTGCCTACGTAAAAAAAGGCGAAAAAAGGATAAATAGTAGCCAGTGGCGTAACTACAATGAGGCAGATGAGACAGTCGCCTCCGGGCCAACCCACTTTAGGGGCCTCCTCACTTGCCCCAATTAAAATTTAGTTGTACCCGCAAAACATCAGAAAGTAAGTTATTGTTATCGTTCCGTTGCTATCGTTCCGTGAAAGTTGTGTCTTGTGTGGCAAAAACCTTTTTTATTTTTGGTTGGGAGGGGGGGGGGCTCCAATCGGTTCTCGCTTTATGTAACAAAAGTAGATTTTTTTTGTAGGGCCACCACTGGGGTCTCGCCTTGTGTGGCAAAAACTGATTATTTTTATTCAAGGTAGAGGGGAAGGGGGCGGCTTCCACTGAGCTTTTCCTTGGGTGCAAAACTGCAATTTTTATTTTATTTTAAGGAGATCGGCCTCCACTGGACCTTGTATAGCAAAAACGGCATGTTGTTTTTTATGAATTGGGGGGTGGAGGGGGGCTCTACTGGGCTCTTGCCTTGTGTGGAAAAACTGCTTTTCTTTTTAATGAAAGGGGCCCTCCACTCGGCTCTCACCTTGTGTTACGATAACTGTTTCTTTTTTTGAAGAAAGGGGCCCTCCACTGCACTCCCACCTCCGGGCCCCAGTTTTGAAGTTACGCCTCTGATAGTAGCATAACCAAAGGAACCAAATAATTAACCAAAACAGTTAAAAGTACATTCCTCCACGTTGGCTTTCCTGTACTACACGGTTTTGCAACATTAGTTCAAACGCATAAATGTTGCAACAGCTTTTATTTGCTTGTTTTTCCCACACAGAAATTCTGTATCTCATAAAAATACGGTGATTATCAACTTTCAGCCATAATTTTGCTTTTAAAATTCTGCCTTCACATGTAAATTTGTTCTTTATCGTCATGATACTTGTGTGACCTGGTGTTAGAAGTGCATTTTTTCACTCTTTTACTCTTTTAACGTACTATCGACTAATACCCTCTGCGCCCACGGGACGGGTTTATAAAAAAAAAACAAGTAGCGCGAAGTTTCACATGAAAGCGTTGACAAGATTTACGGCAGAAAACCCTTTGGCCTATTCAGTTTTCTCCACCGGGTTGCAGTTTAAAGCGGGCGTAGGGGAAACACGCAAACAACCCGTGAGGCCACCAATACGAAAAAAGTACAAAATTTCATTCGACCGCTTGAGATATATTCCGGGCGTGTCCCCAACTCGCCTCAACCCTTTTCCCTTTTTTCTGGACAACAATTTACATATGAGAAGATGGGTGGTGTGACCAGCGGACAAAACAAACGCCCACCCGTGACTCACCCGCTCTTCGTTTGAATTAAACGCCCCACCGCCCCTTCCCAGCACATCCCACCAGTCTTTACTGACACCCTGATTTTTCATATGGACTCAAAGGGTTAATCCACAAGTCCACTGTTGATCCTGCGTCCTGAACTAATCTTTCTGTGTCACCATGTCATCTTTTAGCAATGTGTCTATTCGTGTCTGCATGTACTACATAAAAGAAAAGTTGCGCAGACGATTTCCATTTTTTTTGCGCCGTCTGCGATGCTTTCGACAGCTATCCCGTGGTGTAGTTAAAGCCTTATAGATTGGTTCGAACTTAACTTAAAAACGATTTCAGCTCACACGTGACATTGTCGGCAACCACGTTGTGTTAATTTATCAAGCGTAAATCAGGCAAGCAAACCCGTTCATTGTTCTTGGTGAGGCTAGTTGCGTGCAGAAACGTATAAGAGATTTGTTTAAGCTCTTGGCCTATTTGTATCCGTCGAAAATGACCGGCTGGGAACCGAAATCTCAGCAACTAACAACATCGACAAAAAAAAAATCTTACATTATAAACCAAAGTTTCATAGCAGAAACGAAGACGACCACCGAAGAAGCAACCTCTACAATGAAAACGGGAGAATGTGTCAATAGTTTGGCAAAAGTTGAAACAGGTACGTTGCTGCCTGAAAAAAAAGTTGAAATTGGCACATTGTTGCCTCGACTAACAATTTGCACTGCGTGGTAGGATAGGAGGAGGGGCGAGGGCACGTAGAGATAGGAGGAAAAGGAGAGCACTCCAACAAGCTAAATTCCCTGTCGCGTTCAAAGTTTAGGCCACACCGACCGAAAACTAGGAAACAACCACGGGCATTAACTGAACCTACAAGGTAAGTTTTTTGGTAGGATGGGAGAGGAGAGGGCACGTATAGAGGATGGGAGGAAAAGGAGAGCACTCCAACAAGCGAAATTATCTGTCGCAGTCAACGTTTAGACCACACCGACCGAAAACTGGAAAACAACCACGGGCGAAACAAAACTCCGGGCGAAGCCGAGTACAATTGCCAGTACAATAGATACAACGATGTTGGTAGACAGACACTTTCAGCCTCTGAAGGAACTTGAGACCAATAGATCATCTGTCAAATTTCATCTGTGAAAAGGTCCTCTGTCAACTGCAATAATTAAATAAGTGAATGAATTTCAGATTGGAGTAACTTTCTTAGGAAATGACTACGGAAAATTTACAGGACATGTGAGAAGTTAAACAGTGTGAAAAAAAAAACCCTAGGAAAAACAAAACACATCCACGTAACGAAACGTGAACACATTACATTTTCAAAAGAAGTAGGGAACAAATTCACAGGTTTTAAAAAATTCGTTCAACGTTTTTAGGAGTCGACGAAAATTACTTTTGAACGAATATAAAGCAGGTTAAGCGATGAGAGGGAAGGGAGGGGAAGGGAGTGGAAAGAAAAAAAAAAGATGTGTTTCTGTAGTAGAGAAAAGGAAAAGAGAGACCCCATGTGCGCGAGGACAATCCCGCAAATTCGAAGGAGTCATTCCATTTTAGCCTCCAACAAAACCTTTTACTGAAGACTCCAAAGGCAGGCAAACAAACGCTAGATCGAGTTGCAGACTCCATCAGCGAATGCATTCGCGCAATTTCGACCCTCCCCCCTCCCCCACTCCTTTGCCAACCCCCTACACTCACCTAAGTCTAGCAGCAGGCTTGTATTTGGTTCCGCATGCCTTCAAAAAGGGTCTCTACGTAAACTACTGTAAGAAGTTGGGGGAGTATACCGACACGTAGAAATTGAGTGTAAAAAATAAAACTATGATCGTCACGACTAAATATGTGGTGAGAATTACATATTCCTTGAAACCAGATGTGCAGGAGAAGTAAAACTTACCCAGGCATAACCCTAATTTAAGTAAAGAAAGAAATCACAACATAAAGGGTAAATGAAGCAAGCAGTCTGCATTAAAGACTGACATTGTGAGGAAACACAATACAATAGTCTGAAAGGGAAAGAAAAGACAACTGCCCCGACTGGGACTCGAACCCAGAACTTTCTGTTTACTAGCCGGGCGCTCTAACCACTGCACTACTGGGGCGGGTACTGGCTGCAGGCTCCAGCTGAGCTAAGTAGCTGTTCCATCTTTCTCAGTGGTGACCTAGAGATCACAAACATGCATACAAGGAGGGAAAGCAACTTTGCTTCTTGGCCTCCACACTAGAAATAATGCAAGTAGTAAATAAAGAAAGAAATCACAAGGTGAAGGGTAAACGAAGCAAGCAGTCTGCATTAAAGACTGGCCTCGTGAGGATACACGATACACTAGTCTGAAAAAGAAAGAAAGAAAAGAAGACAACTGCTCCGACTGGGACTCGAACCCAGAACTTCCCGTTTAAGAGAAAAACAAATAAAGAAGATTGCAGAGGTATTTCAATCTTTGGTACCACTGTGCGAGAGGATCAGATAAATACTGGATTGGTCAATTTACATCTAAGGCAACAGAAACAGGAATGCTTGACGTCCTTTCCAAATAAAGGTGGGCCGATACTATTCTGGATGATGAGAAAATTCAGCTGTTCACTGAGCATCGAACCCAAAACCTCTGGCCACTTGGTCACGTCACTCCCTGCATTCTCCATCAAATCTTGAGAGTGGTATGAGGGGGGGGGGGGGGGGGTGAAGCTTGATGGCGCGTCGACAGCTACGTCGTTAGCGCCAACCTTAGTCACAGTGCAGTGGTCTGGGTTTCCACTGCGCAAATCGCAACACGCATTAGAGATGATACACACACACCAAAAATCAGATCGTATCACAAATCAGTACGGTATGGCAAAGGTCTACAATACATACACAGTAACGGAAGGCAATAATTACAGCAAGTGTCGCTCACCGTCGTGTTCTTTAAAACAATTGGAACAATTCTGGATGATTGCAGGGCTACGGTGCGTTTGCCATAATCCCGTTTGCCATATGGCAATCGTCCCAGACCTTGAGCATTTTCCCGTTTGCTCGAAATTATGCACTTCTCCTTTTCTGCTAAATTTCTCGTTTGCCATAATTTCCCGTTTGCTATAACCCCTTTTGCCATACAGATGGTTTGACGGCATTCAATAACTGCGTATGGATTGTTCATTCCTGGTGCTTTTCTGCCCATCCGTGACCAAACTATAGTTACTGTTTGACATTCCAATTGAAATCCAGGTCTATGCTATTTGGACACATTAAAACTTAACTTTTTTTTTATCATACACAGCGATAGCCGTGTATTTATATGATTGAAGTCCTCTCTCCAGCAAAACTAAAACTATTAATTTCTCCGTTTCTATTCATTATATTTCGACCAAGCTTGGCCAGATAGTAGATAGCAACTTTTCTCAACTTTACACCAACTTTTACGCAATTTCGTGCAAGAGTAAACGAAGGGAGCCACACGTAAATTTGAAAACTGCTCACTTCTTGCTGTTGTTGTTCTTTTTCTTGGCTGACACGGTTTCAGAAAAAAACTACTGCACCTACCTAAAATCTGAAACATGTTCTGATCCAGAAATTTCCCTGGGCTTCAACCTTACAGGGACCACTTTTTTGATTGAATGGCATTTCTTTGCAAATGTACTGCGATTCTTTGCCCATCAGTGGGTACCTTTTTTAATAACCATCGAAAGTCGCAAAACAACGTTCTACCAGTTAAACTGTTTTAATTGACTTAGGATTCTTTGCCGTATTTTTTATTGCTCGATAACGAAACGGAGCTTGCTTCGTAACGTCGCAAATTGTTTATTCTATGTGCACTATACTGTGTTTCCGTTTTTAATCGTTATAGCCGTTGCGGACAACTATCAACGCATTCATCAATAGGGCGCCAGGATACCGATGCCTAAGTTTTAGTCAAGGCCGACTGGGGTGAAAGCTCAGCAAAAACCAAGCGACGACGCTTTTTTCCGTTTAGCCGTGCTTTCAACGGACTCAAACGTGTAAAGACGAGTGAGTAAGCGTGCGAATGTAAAGCTAAATACTTGGCGCACAAAACTTATTTGGCCTGGACTATGTGTAACAAAATCATCCTAGGCTAACAGCATATATCTCCTTCCACCACATATTAAAATAGATTTGCAGGAACGGATTGGGCAGGAGCGCTGCGGGGCATCGTTTTTTGTTTTTTTTCATATTTTTTGACATTGTTTTAAATTTTTCTCACATATTTTTTTTACATTTTTTTGCATACCTACGTTTAATTTTTTGCATTACTATTTCTTCCTTTTTCACATACTGTATCACCACACCACTGTTTCACAGTTCTTCAATTCACATTTTTCTTCAATTCAAATCTTTTTTATTTCGCTTTAATTTTTTTTGGGCTGTTTCAGGTTGCCTTTAAAATTTATTATAATAAAAATCATACAACACCTCCGTAATTATTCTACTTGGGCCCAAAATTAGGACGGATAATTTGATTGTTTTACTTGTGTTTGTGCGTTTCCCTCCCCCCCTTTTTTTTTTTACATTTTTTCGTTATACACACATTGTTCTTACTATAAGCAAATTTTCATATTTTTCATTTTGTTTTACTGCTAGCAAATTTTCACATATTTCACATCTTTTTATTGTTAGCAAACTTTTACATCTTTCACATTTTTTTCACTATTAGTAATTTTTCACATTTTGTTTACTATAGAAAATTTTCACACTTAAAAGTGTTTTTTTATTATTATTGTTAGTAGCTTTTCACATTTTTCACATTTTCTGAACACTGGCAGCACCCCAGATTGAAACTTACGGCATGTGAATAAAGCTTCGTTGAGGGAACTCAATGTGGAGTTCCAATGAGAAAAATTGGTTAGTATTCCGTTTGGAGAGCATCCTTTGAAAACAAGGTGACTTGTAAAAAATTTTCCAAATTTCTGTATACTGTTGCGCCAGGAATTTTTAAGGGGGAGGGGAGGGGGAAGAGGAGGTCGTAAAGTGTACTAACCCACTCATCACTTTTAGCATTGTACGCAAGACGTTACCAAAAGTCAATCCGAGTAGAGAAGAGAGCCTCAAACAGCGTCCCTTCTCGGTGGCCAATCAGAAATGACTGCGCCGTAATTTTGTTGAAAGCATATGCATGTTAACGAGGCGGGCGTGTTTGTCGATACTGGCCTCACAGCTCATGCATCCAAGCAGGTATTTTTGAAGATGGTGATCATGTTAATGCTTGCGATAATGTCGACCAATGATGATGATAATGTTGGGGCTAGTAGTGTGTTGGTTGGTTGGCGCAAAACTCGATGTTGGCTTGGCGTTTCGTTTGCCACAATCATTAATTGGATCCATGTCGGCTGTACAATTATTATCGTAAGGGTAGGGGGAGGGGCGGGGAGAACCACCACGAAGAATCAAGATTTATACAATTTAGTTTTATTTGTTTATTTTTTTAATATTTTTGCAAAAGAGAGAGTTCGTTGATGTATCTTGGAAATCTCATGTTTGCTCGTGAATTAAACATTAATTTGACAGGGAAGTGGTTTCCTGACTGAATGTGTATGTACATCGGCTTTGGTGGGGAAACGGGGAGGTTTGGGGAGGAAGGGGGAGCTTAATAGAAGGGAGGTGTCGAGATTGCACGAGAGAAATTAAGTTACCCAAAATGATCGTTAAGTTGAACGTTTTGTAGCAGGAACGCGGAGATAATGTTCGTTGGTCGGTCGATCGGCTGGAGAGTGCATTCACGAACTACCCAATTGTAAACGGAAGGTCATAGTTTCGAATCCCTGTCCAAAGAGAACTCGTTTTTTTTTTTTTTTTATCTAATTATCGGCTGTAATACCCCAAGTGTTACTATGAAATCGACAATATGTGCGTTTTAGCACTCAACTCTTTTCCAACAAATTAAATGTGGAAAGGAGTTGAGTGCTAAAACGCACATATTATAAATTTTTATAGAAGCACGAGTGAGATTCAGTTTGAGAATTTTTTCCCGTTTTTTTTCCCCGAAGGAATTTCGTTTTGCGGTTTCGATTTCTATTTACGAAGTAATTTTGATTTACGGTGTTTAGTTTTACGTGTAATGTTTATGTTTGGTTTACATAAAATGACGGGTGCACTGGTAGCTGGGAGCACTGGGCGTCAAATTCGATAGGCGTCCTGGTCCCAGTGTACATCTCTGGCTTCTTACACACCCGGGTTCGATCCTGGCGATGGGAAGTGCATATGTACGGGTTTTTCTCCGGTTGTTTCCTGCCCGTTGCACGAGGGTTTCCTCCGGGTACTCCGGTTTCCTCCCTCATGCGGCAAAAAACAACTGTCATAATGGTGGTACTTCTTCCACTTAACATCTGCCGCCGGGTAATTTGGGTGGGTGGATGGGTCGAGTCTACTTATTTGGCGATGCGATACTATCCCCATCGCATTTCGTCAACTAACCTGTAATTTCGTACGCTTCGGTATTTGTATTTCGTATTAGGCCTAACCTCATTTTTATGTTGCTGATATACCAAATTAAACGTATCCTAGCCGAGAATCATCCGTAAAAATTCGACGATTCACGAAATTAACGTCATTGCCCTAATGTGGGCATAACTATTCCCGAATTCTGCCGAAAGCATCTTCATGTTTCCATAAAAATTCGACGAATCACGAAAGTAACGTCATTGCCCTAATACGGGCATAACTATTCCCGAATTCTGCCGAAAAGCAGCTTCGTGTT